>JAYDZG010000043.1:23598576-23611345 GCA_034509265.1 Microcambeva bendego
TGGGCCCTTGAGCAAGGCCCTTAACCCCCATTGCTCTGACTGTATACTGTTCTGTAAGTCGCTTTGCTGAAAATGTAAATGTACATATTCTTATGTGTCTCGGTAGACGAAAACGACTAATCACTCTCAGATATCTACACAATCTTAAATAATCAACAATAAATAAGAAATTTATTGGCCACAACTAATTTGTCAAACGACTGCTCGGTACAGAGTGTTAGAAGTTTCTCTGAATGACAGGTTGAACTAGGAAACAGTGTTTTCAGTGGGAACAGGCCACTGTCACGAGTGCTTGTTGACTCTAGTTTTGTTAGATATTTAATTATTTGGTTTTAATACTAGAATTACAGTGCAGTCATGTCAAATGACATTTTTGGTCTTCTTTCAGGTGTCGTTAGGACATTTTGTTTGTTGCTTCGACAGTTTTAAAGTTACCAGCATCTCATGTGACCGTGAAATTAGGTCCTAAACTTTGTGCCGTATAAAATCTTCCTGTATCCAATAACAGATATATTTGCTCTTTTATACCCCTACAGGAAATTGTTGTCTAAAGAAAAACAACCCCCTATTGACTCCATCGTAAATGCAGGTTTGATCTCGGCACTAGTAAACTTTCTTGCAATTTCACACTGTCCTCCCATCCAATTCGAAGCCAGCTGGGCCCTCACCAACATCGCTTCAGGAACCTCTGACCACACAAGGGCTGTTGTGGAAGCAGGTGCCATTCCAGCCTTCATCACCTTAATCATGTCTCCTTATCCTCATGTCAGCGAGCAGGCCATCTGGGCCCTTGGTAATATAGCTGGTAAGAAAACATCACATAATTGTTAGAGACTAGTAGAATATTAGCCTGAAGCAGTTTGATTTTTTTGAGTTTGTGTTCTCAGTTTTAATCAAGGTTGATGACTTTTTTTTTTTAAGGTGACTGTTCTGCATACAGGGACAAAGTACTCAAACACGGTGCCATCGAGCCCCTGCTTGCACTGTTGTCTGTTCCCGACCTGTCTGTTTTCACCGTAAGTTTTACAAATCATCAATTAAATGTCATTATTTAAGTTTAGTTTTATGTGCTTCAGTGAATGCATCAATTCCATAACTTTAGATAAACTACACCACCTTGGAATTATTAGGCCTTCATCCACATGCTTGCATACATATACTGGTATATACCAGCTGTATATATTGGTTCCAATATACACTCCCATAGTATGAAGCTTTTCCTAATTGTAGGAAGCATTCCGACATTTAAAAAACATGATTTCTTAATAGCTACACTATTTGACTATAAGCATTAATCCTCATTAATCAGACCATACATAATAAGCCTGATTAAACTCTTCCATTTTCCACCTGCTGTAGCTGGGTTACCTGAGGAACTTGGCGTGGACTCTCTCGAACCTCTGCAGGAATAAGAACCCAGCTCCTCCCCTGGATGCAGTGCAGCAGATGCTGCCAGCTCTGCTTAAACTCCTTTACTGCGAAGACGCTGAGGTGCTGGCTGATACGTGCTGGGCCATTTCTTACCTCACGGACGGCCCTAACGAGCGCATCGAGGTGGTGCTGCAGGCTGGCGTTCTCCCTCGCCTCGTCCAGCTGCTTGCTTGCTCAGACATCGGCATCATGGTGTGAAATGTTACATTATTCTCACTAATTCTCTTTAATCATTTTCATTGAATTACTACAAATAATAATTGTATCATAAATTCTACTAGACCCTGTATTACTGGTAAAATTTCATTAAAATATTTTGATCTTAATGTAGCTACATTTGGAATTGTAATTTAACTAATACAACAAACAAAAAAAAAACTAAAAAGCAAAAAATATGGATATTTTAAGTACATACTGTTTACTGTTTTCTAACCCTGTTGGACTGTCACCAATCGAAGCTGTGAAAACAATTCCACAACATTACGTCGAAGTTTATAAGCGACCGGTGTATCTGTTTCATTACAGAAGTTAATTTTCCTGTTACATACAGAAAAATGGAAAATAAAAGTTACAAAGGTATGAACAATTGGTTAAACTGTGTAGGGTTTCATCTGTTCTTGGCAGGTACTTGTTTAAATCCAGATGCTGAAAATGCCAGAACCAGCTGTGAGTTCATACTTGTTGGAGTTTGAAAATTGGTCCTCAGTTTCTCTAGATTATTCTTATCAACATGCATCTGGAATCAGAATCTTTATTTCTGCACAGTACTAGATGCACAAGGAAATTCTCTTGATGCCGATGAATAGAACATTACAGCAACAGACAAGTGATTAATGGAGTAAAAAAATAAATCAGGTGAAAATAATGTCTCATATGCAGAACATATATTACTTGCCTAATATCAACAGTTCCTAGGACTTTTTTAAGGAAGTCTATAGAAGCAGGTAAGACATGCACTCAATTTTTTTTATTTAGAATGAGCCCTCCTCACTTTAACCCAATTTGTGCAGTAAAACAAACACATACACACAAGTTAACACTAGGGGGCAGTGAGCACATGGTGGGCAGACCTAGCCACTGGGAATTGAACCGTAATTGAATGTTCACTAATCAAGAGCACGACAGGAGTTCTGATTAGTACATATTTAAATGTGTTATTTTACTAAGCCACAGTGACAAAGCACAAATTAAAGTTGAAGGTTAAATTTGGATGTTACATTTGCACATACTGGAAAGGGTCAATGAACACAGTGAGGAACATTTTATAAGAACTGTGTGAACCATAATTACTCTTTAGTCAAATCTTTTAGGTTTACCAACTACGTATGGTAACTTTGATGATTATTGTTGTGATCTTTTTATTGCTAATGCATCTGTTGGTGTGTTTCTAAATTCCCCAGACTCCATCTTTGCGAGCACTGGGAAACATTGTGACAGGTACAGATGAGCAGACTCAGAAGGTTCTGAATGCCGGGGCGTTGACTCTGTTTCCAACTTTGCTCCGACACCCAAAAAACAACATTCAAAAAGAGGCGGCTTGGGCGCTTTCCAACATCACGGCTGGGAAAGACTCACAAATCCAGGAGGTTGTTGATGCCGGTCTGGTGCCACTGCTGGTGGAGGTGCTGCAGCAGGTACGACCACTTTAACAGTTTACCTAATGTTTTTATTTATTTCTTGCCCGAAAGTGACAATTGCTGGGTAGAAATCAAACTGGACTGCTTTGTTAGCTAAATGTTGAAAAAGAGAGAATAAATATCTGATTTGAGGTAATACTGATAAAAATGTACAATTATAATTACAGTTAAGTAGGTTCACTGGAAACTGTTCAAGGACACAAAATGCATTTACCTCTACACCATTTTTGAAATTCCTGATGTTTTTAAAGTGTATCTCCTTTGTAAAGCCCAAGAACAATCAAGTTCAATCTTTACTTTTTGCTATTACAGGGTGACTTTAAGACCCAAAAAGAGGCCGTGTGGGCCATCACCAATTACACCAGTGGGGGAACGGTGCAGCAGGTGGCGTATTTGGTTCAGTCTGGAGTCATCAGCCCTCTTCTCAACCTCCTCTCAGTCAATGAAAGCAAGACTATCATGGTCATCCTGGATGCTATTTTGAATATTTTCAGGGTATGTTCATTTTGGGCACCTAATCTACTATCTAGTAACATTAAGCGGTAGGTTAAATCATTATAAACTTGTTTGTGTGTGTGTGTGGGGGGGGTCTTAGTCTTAGATAAAGAGATAGATGGATAGGACAAAAAGAGAAAGAAATAGGAAGTGTGTTATATAAGAGCCAGAAGGGGCATCTGCTGTAATAATTGTGCTAAATTGTTAATTTGTGTTAATTTTTGTATGTGCTAATAAATGCACAATATTTGGCCATAGTTTTAGGTAGTAAATAGTAGGTCGGGAAAATAACAGTGAATTTAATAACTCATTGTATTACATACAGATACGGCTTTCTTTTTTAATCACAGCATAATGTTGATCTTATTGTAATGTGTGTTGTGTTTACTATCTGCAGGCTGCAGATAAGATGGCTGAGACGGAGAAGGTTTGCCTGATGATTGAAGAATGTGGCGGTCTGGACAGGATTGAAGCTCTGCAAGCCCACGAGAATGAGATGGTCTACAAAGCAGCACTCAACCTCATAGAGAAATACTTCTCGGAAGAGGTGAACATAGCGTCAGAATAAAAAAAAGACTTTCTGTAGCTCTTTCCTTTCTGATCGTGACTAGGTGGAACATCATTATCCAAGAAAAATACAATTTCTGTGTGTAACTACAAGCCCCTTGCTTTACAATGGCCACATTGAAACCTGTCTGAAGTTTGTGGATGACTTGGACAAACTGAACAACTTCATTGCCACTTGCTCCAAACCATTAGTTGCATTAAGGAGAAGCCCTCTCTGAACTTCCATTTCTCAGACATGGTTGATTGGGTCTGTAGGGCACCTGACAAGACTGATAGCACCACTGATACTTGATTTCTTTGTAGTGGTAGGCTAACATATTAAGACTACTGCACTATTTGATTATAAGTGTATAAATGAGATCATTATAAGCAATAACAATCTTAATCTTTTATCAGGAAGAAGAGGATCAGTGCATCGCTCCTGAAGCTCACAGTGATGGTTATGCCTTCCAGATCACTGAAAATCAAAGCACTTTCGACTTCTAAAACACTCTCATTCCACCACTCCACCTTTTATACAGTTCTTAACATTTTATGCTAGTTCTGTACATAAAGACATGCATTTTTTTACTCCAACCCTGTAAATAAAAATATTATGAAAGTTTGCAGGTTGGTGTGATTATTTAAAAATAGGATCCAGGACCCTGGCGAACTTGATTAGAAAAGAGGAAGCGAGTGTGATTTTCTCATGGTCAGAGCTGGCAGAATTTAATTTAAAAAATCATTTTAACCCCTGTAGTTGTTTCGGTTTTCTCCAGACAGTTATTTTCTACTTTTAATAAACACGATTGATGGTTTGACTGCTCTTTAATGCTACTAGATATGAATGAGTATTAGGAAATAAGATATGAATAAGTATGATGGGATGATGCATTGCAATGAAACCAGAACCTTTTACAATTCTTACATAAAACATTTTACATATTCTATACACAATGGTATCTAGCTGGTACAGTGCATGTCACAAAACAACTTTGGCAGAACATAATGCACTTGCATCTAGGGTAGACATTTTTTTGGAATCAATCCTGGAATGATAAACTTTGCAGTACTAATGTTCATTCCTTTACTGATGTTAAAAAAAACAGTTCCATTCTGGTCAGGGTTCCAGTGGGTTTGGTGCACATCAATAATACAGCTGGAATTTACCCTGGACATGGTTCAAATCACTCCCTGGACCACGTTACTTTCCTGTCTCTGGTCATTTTGAGGAATGTTGCAGGTCCTTTGTTAGTGTTCTATCGAAGTATTTATTGGTTTTACCTAAAACATGAGCTGGACTGGCTGCTTTAAACAGATCCATGTTTAATTAAGTGAGTAATAGTGTTCATTATGTTGCCCTGCAAACGATTAGCACTTAGCTCTTGTACGGTACCTTTGTCTTGAATTTGTCTTGCTTGATTTACCGAATACACCGCGACTTTGACCACGATAGAGCGATCGGTACGATGAGTAAATGCGTCACTGTCCACAAGAGAATTGCAATTCGAAGTGTTACCATGCAGTGTCGCGGCTAGCCCTTTCTAAATCGAAAAGGAGTGTGGACTAAATGTATTTCTAAACCCTACATTAGTGCACTACTTAGTTGGTAAATGATTACAGTTATGTACCCTACGTAGTGCATCGCGTATTTGATTGAAACGCTGCCTCTGGTTTAATAGACGTTGACTGTGTAAGTTTTCTTTCTGAACAAAAATAAAGTGGTTTGTCCAAACCCAGCGGTGTCTTCTCATGGAGCAGCGAGATTAACACCCGCGTCCATTTAGTAAAAGACTAGCGTGGTTCATACAACATACATATTAGAATGTAAAACTGAGTTTGGACTCTTGGAAAGTTTGTCAAAAATACTTGTGGGTTAAAACCCATCCGGAGAGTAATGCGGCGTCTTCACAGGCTTCTCTCTCACTGTCTCACTGACCGGACTAGCTGAAGCTAACCCAGCACCAATGCTTACTCTCACAGAATAAGTTTGTTCATCTAGTTGGATGTTTTAAGTTAAAACATAATTTATCGTCAAGCTGGAACATAAGGGGAATGTCTAATCAAGGGGCGAGGAAAAATGGTCCAGTCAAACTGCGCCTGACAGGTAGGAGCTATCACAAAAGTACATTTATATGTTATTAGCATGTTAAGATACAAAATATGAGGCTCACTGAGGCTCAATACTTCTTAATACACGACAGTGGTGTTTAAAGTCTTGTAAATAGGGGTAGACATAGGCACAGAAGCTATTGAATGTATTTTGCTTTGACTTATTTTACATATTTTAGCCACAACACAATGGTTTTAAGCAGAAGAGTTAATTTCTAATCTCTAATTTTTAATCTCCCAGAGATGGCAAACGTATAGTAACAACAAGTTATAAGTAATTATTTATGTATTACTACAAAGCATTCAAACCATTCACTTTCTAAGGAATTCTATCATTTTCTAAGTGATTGTACGATGTGGTCTTGATGTTCTTAACTAACCAGTAAAAAAATCAATCTTGGAGAACATTTAAAATAATAATATTAATAAAAACATTAAAAAAACACAATATTGTATGACATTGATGTCATTAAAAGAGTTTCAGTGTGTATAACTGTAAATGGTTGTTTTTTTTAATAATATAAGCTTATTTTATATAGTATATAGTATTTACTAACTACAGAATTTATACTTGATTACTAATCACCATCAGAAGTTTTTAGGCTGATCTCAGACGCCACCCAGACTTAATTATCCAAAACCTATTGTACAAGAAGATCCAAAAACTAGCGTCATACAAGCCATGTAATGTAACAATCTAAATAATCAGTATAAATTTAAGAGCTCAGCTGTATAGTTGTCTGAACAAACTTGTCATTAACAGTTTGAGCAGCTTGTTTGTTTAGATTTCTCTCTGTTATTGATTAGCAGAGATACTTCATTAAGGAATTGTCAGAGGGCTTGTATAATTAGGATATCAGTTTCATTATGTAGCCTTAATTTTAAACAACCTTTATATTGTAATTCACACAAACTGGTTAATATTGATAAAGAATCATGAACGTGTTTGTGGGTAGCAATTGTTTGATTCATGTACTGGTTGGTTTAAATCCATTTCCAACATACTTTAACATACCCATATATTCAGAAATAGCTCAATAATTGGTAAAAGGAACATGTATTGGTATTTTGGTGATGTGTATAGAACAGAATGAAAGTATGAGTCTAAGCTTACAAAGAATTTTCATAAGTCGACTGAATTGAAAAGAAAAAACTCGTTCTCCTGACAAATATCCATGAGCGCTATTGTTCAACCTCCAGTCTCAACACAAAACATCATTTCGCCTTGAAAGCCTCTGATAAGTGACTTTCTTTCAGTGATGATAAACTTCTGGCCCCTGTCTTGTGGAATACTTGTCCATTCCTCTTGTACAAAAACTTCCAGCTCATTGAGGGTTGACGGCTTCCTCATCGGGGTTTCCTATTAAGTATTAGCTTAGTTTCCAATTGTGCAGCATTTTAATGTTTGTAGTATTTTCCAACTAGTCATATTTTCTGGATTTTAGAGGTACATTTATACAGTTTATTTATTTACAATTGTCAGATCGATGATAGGAAAGATGAGTATGAGCAAGTTGTGCTCGGCGTTTTCTACCTGGTTCTACAACTGTCATTAATACTGACTTAACCTCATCGAGTGAAACAAAAATATGAGTGACTATCTATATTTAGCGGCCGCCAAAGAGGACCTGGTGTGAATGCTTGATTTGCTAGTTTTATGTTTCATGCCCTTCCTGACTTTTCCCTCTTATTTTTAACCGCCTAACAATTGAATAACTGAAATAATGAACTATTCCGTGAAGGCTTTTTACAAGATTTGGAATTGTATATGTGGGAATATGTGCCAAGGCTTGTTCATATGTTGTGATCAGACGTGAACTGCAAATGGCTTTCTTCAACCTGTACCAAACATTTTAAAAAATATATAATTTACATGAAACACAAAACTGTTTCTATTACTATTCCACATAAAATGATGCTCTACGTCACTCAGGTGGTGCAGCTGTAACACACATGCTGAACACATGGCGGCGAGTCTCAACTCTTCCTGACCTGTTGTTCATATAGAGGCAGGTTGGTCTCTCTCATGACCTCTGCTGGCTGATTGATGGTGTCTGCGCAGAGATGAGGAAAGAGTGCGTTGATCAGGGTGTGCTTATACGTTCACAGTGCTGATTCGCATGCACACACATAGGTAAAAAATGCATCCGGCTGCAGTCCACGTGTCAGAGGTGATGTGGGTTAGCTTCGTTCTCCTTAATCAGAGCTAGGGCAGGAAGCATCACTCTAGCGGACAATATATCAACAAACAAGATGCTGGACGTAATGGTGTTTAGGTTATTAGCAAGAATTTAAACCTGGTCTGTGTCACTGTGCTCATGGACCTCCCTTGAAACATCGGGCAGACTTAACAGAGGCTTAAACAGTCCACATGGGAGGAAATCAGAGTTCTTGAATGAAACCCACACAGACACTGAAAGAACATGCTTTCTCAAAGACGGTAACATGAGACCAGGATTAACATGAGTCCCATACCCCCTCCTGGCTTTGCCAACCTGTATAGTTCACTAAGCACCAAATCATTTGAATGTTAGATCGTAAGTCTTCCAGTTTATCATCAAGCTGTGTTTCAAAGCCCGTACTAGGTAGAGCTGAACTGTGCTGTCTACTGTACTGTTATGGCTTTAGAGATTTTTGTTTGGGTTTTTTCTGTTGCATGTATTATCAGGGGTAACTTTTTATTCCTGGAGTGATAGTGAAAAAGGATTTCGGTCTTATTTTGAAATCTAAGGAGACAGATGAACCTTTGGCTGGTGAGAGACTAGTGTCTAGAGGGATTTTAGGATTGTGAGGGGGAAAGTTTGTTTTGACTGCTTAAGTGTAGCGATGAGATCCACATCACTCAGACTAAAGCTGCAAAATACAGGCTGAATATCTGTGTGATAACACTAAATAGTTTCGTGATAACATGCTGTGTGATAAGATTGTGATGTCTTGTGATACAAGAAATATTTGGCTCTAAATTGTGCTAATAATGACAAACAGCATTGCTAAGTTTTGTATAAAGAACGGGTATTTTGAACACATTAGAAACATTGATGCTCTTGTACAACAGTTTATCCAGGTTCGAATCTCAGCCTTGCTATCGGTCTACCGGACATCTTCACAGGCGTGATGTCTTTAATCCCCTGTAATGGATTTTAGATGTACAGTGAATTCCACTTATTGTGCAACAGAGAACACAGGTGCCATCACCTTGACATGAATCTTGTGTAAGCAGTCCTGTCATGAAGGTAAACAAAGTTTAAAACATGACGTTAAGATCCTAATCAAATAAATAAAGAGGTTGAAGCGAGAGATTTTCTATTGCCAGGACAGGAATGTTTACCCACCAAACATCACCATACACTGACCCGGCATAACATTATTATCTCTTCATCACATGGACTGTTAGTGGGGTGGGATATTAAGTAAGTGTAAGTATTTGAGCGAGTTATCACTCTGCAGTGGTCAGTATCGGTCAAAAGTGGTCCAAGGAAGGAGCAGTGGTAAACCAGTGACAGTGTCATGGGTGACCAAGGCTCAATGATGCACATGGTGAGCGCAGGCTTATTGTAGTGTTGTTTTGGCTACAAAAGAAGACACAATAGTAGGAAGGTGGTTATAGTGTCATTATGCCTGATCGGTGTGGGTACCAAAGTATTTACAGACCGCCACCCGAAGAAGCTTGAAGGAAACAAGCCATCAACAAAATAATCAAATCAAATCCTTTCAGTTCAGATATCCAAAAGATTTTGTATAGGGCTGCTTAAACAACAAAATTATGACAATATTTAGTATAAAGGATGACACTAAAGCTCTCCTCTGCTTTGTCTGTTGTCGGCTCTGTTGAGACATCCCACATTGGTGTGTTAGCACACCACAAAAATGTATGTGTGCCATTATTCTCTTGGCTTCTATATTCTGGTGGAACACACAGTTTGAACCAGTCTGTCCCCAAATAGGTGCAAACTGGAGGCTTTCTATTAATGAAAGGAAGCATTGTGTGTTTTTTTCATCAGCTTTAGGCAAATGCCACCAACTGTCAGGATTTGAATGTCGCTGTAAGAAGCCTGAAAACCTGAATTCTGCTTCTTTGTACACATTTGTTTATTCATTTGGAGCAGTTATTCTGTAACATGTTGCGGTAAAGTAACGCAGGATGGAAGGTACACACCCTGAAGAGTACCAGTCAGTCACAGCACGTCACATAACATTTAGGTTCCATTTACATGAGCTATTAATGCATGGTTTTGGTAGATCGGTATACCCAGAAGAATCCTGTGCAAAAACATACAAAACACGCCCACTGATGGTCAGTAAAGACGACATTTCAACACACTGACCCACAGAACACTGATGCTAATATGCCACCTCATCTAATATAGTCCTGACATTATTATGATATAGTACACTTTTATATGCCAGTTCTAAAGTCATGGCAGCACTGTGGCCAAGTGGATCCTGGGTTCAATCCCCAGGTGGGACGGTTTGGGTCCTTTCTGTGTAGTTTTTGCAAGTTCTCGCTTTGTCTGTGTGGGTTTCTTTCAGGAGCTCTGGTTCCCCTCCACAGTCCAAAAAATGTAGCAAGGTTAATTGTTTAAAAAAAGGTTAAGTGTTTAAAAAGATCACTGCTTTATTTAATGAATTTTTTATTCACTTGAATTAAGTTAAATTAACTTGTTTTATTAAGCTTTATAAATGTACCCCATTTCGTAAATTGAGGAACTGAACACTGTAATTTAAAAGTCTGTTACATGTTGCATGGGGCAGCCGTGGCTCACGAAAGAAAGTCACTTTCGTCAGTTGGCTTGGTGGCTTAAATACGTGGACGTCATTCTCAGTTAGTTTGGGCGAAAAGCCTAGTGATGGCTTAGTGGCTAAGGTACCGGGCTAGTAATTAGAGGACCACTGGTTCAAGCCCCACTATCGCCAAGTTGCCACTGTTGGGCCCCTGAGCAAGGCCCTTAACCCTCAATTGCTCAAAATGGTGTTCAGTTGTAACTGTAAGTCACTTTGAATGAAAGTGTCTGTTAAATGCTGAAAATGTAAAATGGGTATTAATCCATTCTTGCAGATCTTGCACACCCATACATGCTGATGGTCCTCCCTGGGACGGATGGACACTTCCAGCAAGACAATGTGACATGGCCTACTGCTAGAAATGTCTGACATTGCCCAGAAGAACTAAGAACTACACTGACTCATTAATTCCTCAGACTTGAACACATTTGAGCACCGGTGGGAGCACCTTGATTGCCGTGTTCACTCTGGATCCGCCACAACAGCCCCCTCCAGCAGCTGTGGGATGCACTGATGTCGGCATGGCTCCAGATACATGTCTGTCAGTGCTGTCAGTTCTTCTGGATGTTAGCTGCTGGTCATAATAAAAATGTGTTTTAACTGTGTTTGTGGCCATCTATCAGGAAAATAATACTAATTATAATATTTTCACCCTTAAATGTTATTATGAGAATTTGAGGAAGCTCGGTAGATTTCTCAGAGATGCTGAGTCTCAGTATCTGGGAATTTCTATAACATGCCCTGTTTTCTTGTGGATCAATAGGCTTCTTTTGCTCAGTGACTCTGAAAGACCTCTCTATTCTGGCCATCAAAAGGGTGTGTGTGCTGATCAGCTCTCATCGGATTCAGTTGGCAGTGAACCCCTCCGAATCTCTGACAGGGTCTCCTGTCACAGTTTTCTTTTATGTCTGTGTCTCAAGACACCTGGAAGTAGTTTTTAACGGCATCCAGTGCAGCGTACTGCTAATTCTGGGCCTAGTCTGTTCTCAATGTGCTATAATAGCCCTGTCCTCTGTATAAGTCTGCTAGTTGTGTTCTGAGAAGTTCGCCTTCAGTTCCTTACAGTGCTTGTTTTCTCATGCTTCCTCATCCTCTAGGCAAATCTGTAACATATTTTCTCTGTGAAAAGGAAAGTCGTTGGACTGAATCGGATGTTTGTTCTCGTTTACACTTTTGCTAGTTCAGGTTTTTTGGAAAGCCAGACATGCTCTGCTGTAATGTTTAGTCTGACCGGGCCAAGTTACTGACCTTATTACATCCACACTCGTTACACACACCAGCCAATAGGATGTCGCTACAACCATGTGCATTTTCTCACTACTCATGTTGTAAGATAAAGTGTGTACTCAAGAAACTTTATAAGACCAAACTCATTTTCACTGAGGGCAACATCAGCCTTATGGTGGGTCTCAAAGGACCATTTGTAATGTATGTTGCTTTGATTTCAGTCTGCAATTTAATTCTTGGACGGTTTGTTGTTTTTCGTGGAGGCTAAATTTAGCATAATGACTGTGTTTAGTGTCATAATGCCAAATTTATATTGAAAATCAATATCTATATTAAATCTTTTTACCACAGACATGACCTCATCACACTAAATGCATACCAGTTTTCTTCCTTCTGTATCAGTCTTCTTGAGCATTTTGGGATTATTTGTAGATGATTCTCAAATCCACTAATTGGAAAACTGTTGAACTTATTCTTATTATAAATACTACATTTTATTCCTCTCTAAATTGTCTTCAAAGGGATTGCAATGGAGATCG
>JAYDZG010000043.1:23621798-23636490 GCA_034509265.1 Microcambeva bendego
TAGAATAAGGCTAAGATAGGGATGAGGATAGTATAGGGTAAGGATAGGGATTAGGATAGGATAGGATAGGATAGGATAGGATAGGATAGGATGGGATAGGATAGGGAGAAGGATAAGGATAAGATAGGGATAAGGATAAGGATAGGGATAGGGATAGGGATAAGGATAAGGATAGGATAGGGATAAGGATAAGAATAGGGATAAGGATAGGGATAAGGATAGGGTAGGGTAGGTATAAGAATATGATAGGACAGATTAGAATAGGGATAGGTATAAGTATAGGGATAAGAATTGGGATAATTATAAGGATAGGATAGGGAAGGGATAGGATCGGATAGAAACAGCCAAGAAAATGTAAGTAAGTGAAGAAGGTGCTGTATAGTAGCCATACAAATGACCACCAACACACAAAGTTTAATATTTAGTAGAACATTTCGACATTCCTTAAAAACCCCAAGATTACTTGACAAAATCCCCAAATCTCAAGTTTATCCTTCAAATCCTAAGATCTTGGGGAAAAATCCTAAGGAGTGGCAACACTGCCCAAACCTGTGAGCCATGAATAAATAATCACAAAGCCAAACCCTCATGCGTATTAAAACCACACATTAATATCAGATCAGTGTGTTCAGTGTTTCCAGGATGTGTGGCGGGTAAGCCGGGCGTGTCTGACTCAGATGGGAAAAGAACCCCACCACTCCACAGTGAATGACAATTAGTTATGTGAAATATTTTTGTCTGGAATGGTGTGTGTGTGTGTGTGTGTGTGTGTGAGAGAGATAGAGAGAGAAAGAGAGAGAAACAGACAGACAGTGTTCGACCATGTCTGTACAGACTGGAAGGAAAGTGTAATGGGCAGAAATAGGAAGTCCGATTTAGATAAGAGCCGGCGTCAGACGATGACGACCTCCTGACCGTGTATGTGTGTGTGCAGTGGGGTTTTGTGTGTCTGTTTTAAAATCTAATCTAACAATACACTCTACCCACTATTTTGTTTCCCAGATTTTTTTTAAACTTCATGAAATTAAAGACAGGTTTTTGTTATTAACTTAACTTATTAACAAAGTTAACAATGTTTGTTGGCAGGCACGGTGGCCGGCACTGTCGCCTCACAGCAAGAAGGTCCGGGCCCTTACTGTGTGGAGTTTGCATGCTCTCCCCATATCTGTGTGGGTTTGCTCCGAGTTCTGGTTTCCACCAACAGTCCAAAAACATGAAAGGCCTCATGACTGGCCAAGGTGCACTTTGATGAGTGTCGCCTTCTTTCATTAATCTCTGTGTTATTGCCCCCGGCTATTGTACAAGCTTCCTGATCATGTAATAATGCAGTTTTATTAAAGAAAAAAAACGAGTCTTTTCTGAAATAACAAGCTTTTCAGCTAAAAACACTTTAACGATCTCTATTACATTATTACACTCACTCGTATCACTGCACCTATGTTACCTCAATATGTACATACTGTCATTCATGCAAGTGTGTTTTCTTTGATATAATTAGGGTAAATATAGCTGATTTAATTTAATTTAATTTATTTTGCAATCACATACACAAAAAAATTACATATTGCCATGATAAACCCATAAGATATGCAGAATTATTAATTAGGTTCCACGGGTAAATTCTGCCAAACACTTGAACCGTGAATTTGTGGGAGTTCACTGTGATGTCTATTCCATAATTTAAGATTCAGGGGCAAAGGTAAGACCATTTATGGCATTAGAATGGTTTGGTAAGGGGGTGATTTGAGAGCTCTGGCATAGATATTTATTATATTTATGCAATTTATTATGGGAAAAATAGGTTTAACAATCAACCATTTTGACTTAAGAACAGTCCGATAGAACCAACTACATGTAAGTACAGCAGACATTGTGGTCAGTTAATGGAGTGAATAATTCATAGACCCACGGTGAGATTACTGTTGGTGTATTATTTTCAGGAAAGCCCCAGGTTATGTAAGTGAGCAGCTCATAGTCATACAGTCAAATGGCATCTGCTGTCATGTAAGAGGAATAATCCGCTGTAAACAAAGGTTCAGTCACGTCCTTACTTCTGTATCTCTGAGGATCGAGCTTTCTGCCAACTGCTTTATTTTACATCCTGCTCTCAAAGCTTTTGAGAAGCTGTCAAAAAGAAGTTTGTAGAGTTGTTTGTTAGTCTTGAGAAGACTCGATTCTGTTTTGACACTGAGCGAGCCTCCTTTCTGTCACAGTCGTTTCTTTGAAAAGCCATTGTTCTCAGTTCTCAGAGCGAGCCTGACATGTTTTTCTAGAAATAGGGACAATGTGGAGGTGTTTTACTCTGTAAGGTTCATCCTGAGTTCAGGCTTGGTAATGCTTGGACAATACGGGCTTGTTGTGTGTACCCATATGCTATATTTCTGTGTTGCTCTGTAAAAGATCCTTTACTGTCACTGATTAGACATGGTTTTATTCAAAGAAAACTCATTCAAAACTCTTTTTTTTTGTCTTGTCTTACGCTGCTGGGGGATCCCTGATCAGTAGTCAAGGGGGGTATATCTCTGCTCATGCTTAACGGAACCAATTCCACCCCAACGGACACCGCTCTATCTGGAAATCGGGGTCCTTACAGAGCATTCGAAGACCCCTCCAACGTAGTTCGATCGTCCCGTGTGAGGTGCCTGGCAGGTTGATAGGACCGCTGGGAATTGAACTCAAGAGCTCGAGTTTTCAGCGGTGCCACCCGAATGCTCCAATAAAGAACTTAAAAAAAGTTTTTCTCATATCTTTGAAAAGCCACAATAAACTGCTGGGTCCTTTTATATGTTAGTATAATTAATAATGGTTTAAAAACGAATAAGCTAGACACAGGGCTCAATTTTTTCCATGATTTCCATTGTGTTTCTTTATTTTGTTAAATCCTACCCGTTGATGAAAACCAAACCCTTGTTTCAGCACCGCTTTGCATTTGGTTCTGTGTAATTTCACTGTGCCCAGACCAAACACTGTTTGCCTTCATATAGACCTTGTGGTATTGTGTAGTTCAGCGTGGCTTTGTGCACTCTGCACGTTTATTGTGTAATAATTTGTTTCAGTGTCTAACGGCTCTGTAATTGTAAGTTGCTTTTCTGGAAGATATGCCTCCACCACCCGTAACTTTTCAGTCTTTTTTTTTTTTTTGCCTGTGTAGTTTTTTTTTCTTTCAAACACCGTGCATGTGCAGCGTCTATTTCTAACCTCTGAGTTAAAGGCCGCTCAGCGTGTTTGGCCTGGAGTCAACCATGAGCCCCAGGGCTAGTTATTTAAACAGCCATTGGCTTCCTCGCAGGCTTTTGCTGCCAAGAATTTAGGTAGCTTCAGGATGTTTTGGGCATTTCAGGATTTTCAATGATCAGCCTGCCAAAGATTTATCAAGGGCCCAATGGTTCAGCTTGGTCTATATTATGTTTCCTGACATAGCAACTCCTGGTGCGGCCACGTCGGCTCCATTGTTGGCTCGGTGTTGCCGATTCAGGCCTCTTGGTGCGATTTCATCCAGACATCAGTCTAATCCTATCCAAAATCAATTCAGCAGCTTTCTTTTATACCTGCAAGGCTCACTCATGGACAGTGTTAGGTCTTGCATGGATTCTCGGCAGTTCCTTTCTTTCTCAAGGTGAAATAACATTTATGCCCCAGTGCCCATAATTGTACTCCAGGTGTTCTATTCTATTTGCATGCCTCACCCTGTGAATTTGGCCTTCCAGTTCAGTTTGGCCACAGGTTGTGTGATGACTCTTGGCCTATTTGTGTAGTAGGCTCATGAATAATCTCGGTTATGGGTTTCGTGGCTCAGCACCTGAATTAGGCCTCTGGAAGCAGCTCAGTCATGGGCCTCAGGGCTCATCTCTGCATTATGCTTTCCGGGCACAATTTCATAATTAAGGCTGGAGCTGGACGATATGACCAAAATTTTACCATAATGATCAATATTATTATGATGGAAGTTTGTGGCCACTCTGGGGACTGAGTGGCTCAATCTTAAACACAGTTGTCCGTTTTTGCACGGAGCCTCTGTGCCGCCCCGCATGCATTTCCACAAGCGACCTCATGGCCAAAGTTTACATGAGGCCCCCTGGCGCAGCTCCATCGTGCGTCTTGGTGTGTTTGCTATGGTTTCAAGTCTGCAGTTGCACTCTGCTTGGCCTAAGTTTTAACAACCTGTCAGTAGCTTGTTGATTTGTGATCTTAGTGTTCCTTTGTTGAGAGGCGTGTAATCTTGGCTCCAGGAATGCAGCCCTGTTTAATCCAGAGAACGTTCCGGCATTTTTAAAAAGTGGTGTAATGTTTTTGTGTTCTCTAAATGTTCTCTAAATGTCATAACCCAAGCACAGGAAGGAAAAAACACTCACATTCATTTGAATCCGATGATGCTTTCCATGTGATTAGGTTTTATTCTGTGAGATCAGACCTTCATCAACAGTCATTTTGGGGATTACGTGATGCAATTTAACTTAGGACTTTTGTTTTAAATGACATGGCTGAGGTGTGGAAATGCCTAAAGGGGGAACTATAAATCTATAAATGGAAAAGAATTGTGGGTGTGTTGGTGAAATAACGTTTATAATTTGCTTGTTTTGTGTGACAGGAATTTTACCCTAGCAGTGCTATTCAATTCTATAAAAGGTTGATTTTATTTTTTTTCTTTTGCGTTATTACATTTAAGGAACTTGGCAGACATGTCAAGATCTTATTAGGCTGGATCAATGCAACTTTTTTATGTCAACTGATGAATATCTACCGAAACGATACCGTCATTTCTCCTCTCAAACAACTAAGCATTAATAATCCACATCTCAATGCAGTCAGACTGTGAAACACATATTCTAAAGGAATAAATACAGAGCCTACATCACACTTGGGTGGCACAGTGTCTTATTGGGTAGCACTTTCTCCTCACAGCGAGAAGGTCCACGGTTTGATCCCCGGGTGGGACGATCAAGGTCTTTCTGTGTTGAGTTTGCAAATACTCCCCGTGATCACGTGGGTTTCTTCCATTACTCCAGTTTTCTCCCACAGTCCAAAGACATGCCACCAGGTTAATTGAAGACACTGAACTGTCCTGTAAGTACCTGCGATGGACTTGCGCCCTGTCCAGCTGGGATATGCTCCAGCACCCCTACTTGACCCTGAGTGAAATTTTTTTATTTCACTTATTTTCCAGCTTGTGTTTATGTGATACGTCTACAATTGGAACATGTGGATGTCAGTCATCACGACGGACCAATCAGAATCGATGTAGAGTTGGTTGAAATTTCCCATTGAAAAGTTCTGTCTTTAGATAAAGTTCTAGATTAAAAACCAACGAGTGATTATTTTAAAACCCAGCTGTACTTTCAAGAGGACTAAATCTGTGGCTAAACTGGAAACATCATTTGTTTAATGACATCATGTTCTCCCTGTCTCCTCCCACAGTCCAAAAACATGCTAATGAAGTAAACTGGACATACTAAATTGCCCATGACTGTTTGATATCAACTTGTCTACCAATGAACCTTGTATATGAGTAACCGTTTCCTGTCTTGACATTATAACCCCAGTATTAAACAAATAAAGAAACATTTCATAACACTAATGGATTAATCAGAGACGTCTCCAGTATGGGACGTCTCCAGTTTTCCTTATTTCAAGTGAGCGATATATAATTTATAACATAGGTTGTATTTTTTTTAACAGTGGTAGTAAATTATATTCTTAAATGCAACTGCAACAAAATTCCATTCTGTGTTTCAAAATTCCATTATTTATAATTGGCATTATATTTGTATTATGCTGGAAAAAGATTTTGAAGAACCCTTGTATATATTCTACCGGGAGATTGTGTACCAATCCACTGCAACACACACAATAAAACTATTATTACATAACACTTAAATTCTAACAATTATTATTTGATTTAATAAGACTCAATATCATTTGAACTTTCCAGACTCAGAGATCGAGATCTACTGTGTCAGTTTCAGACCAGGGTGCTTGAAGCCCTACATTCTCAGCACTGCATTAAATAGCGTTGATGAAAAGAAACAACTGCAGCCGTCAACAGCCATCTCTTGGAATTTCATACCACGTTAGTGCCGTTCCACTCCACAGGAAGCTTTTCCAATGCCGTTGGCGCTTCCTTTTACCCCATGCCAAGCCTGGGTCACTGGGTCACGGGTGCCGCTAAAACCTTGAGGTCTTATTCTGGCCTTTAAATGGTACAGGTTCCTGGCAAGCACCCATGGGGTTCTCTGGTTATCACCGTCCTCAGGTTCGCATTATCAGCGTTATGTTAGAGCGGCAGTGTAACGGATATGTGAGTATGAGGGCTTACTGTCATAGCGATGGGAAAGCGGTAAAGCCGGGGTCTTCTAGAGCCGAGGTGTTAGCACGCAACACTCTTGTGCCGTCACTCACATGCTGGCTGGGTTTATAGGTTCACTGCTCAGGAAGGTTCATGTTAACATGCTTGGCTGGAAAGAATCCATGACAATATTTTTTTTCTCTAGCAGGAGCTTCCATTTACATTTTCAACATTTAACTTTTATCCAAAGCAACATTCATGACTGAACGATTTTGAGCAAGAGCTAAGGGCATTGGTCAGGGACCCAACAGTGTTGATGGTGCTGGGGCGTGAACAGACAACCTTGTGAATACTAGCTCAGTACATTAACCACTAAGCCATCACCGCCTTCTTGGCAAAATATCAAACAAATCAATATGAATAAATAACATGCATAAAAGTTGATACATGGAACACTCGTTCTAAGAACTTGGGTTCCAGGTCTCCCGTTGGAATTCTGTAATGGTGCAGTCTCTTGGTAAAATGGTAATACTCTCACCAAAAGAAGGTCCTGGGCTTGATCAGAAGGTTGCTAATTCGATTCCCAGAGCTGACAGGTCACAAAGTGCCCTTGAGCCAGGCACCCAACCTTTAATTGCTCCTCGGGCACCGTGGCACATGCTCTCACTGCCCCTTAGTGTTCACTAGTGTGTATATGTGTGTTTCAATGCACAGATTGGGTTAAAATGTGGAGGACGGCTTTCACTGATTCTAAATCTAAAAATATATATCTAAATTCTAATCAACAAACAAACTCTCTCCATATGGAAACATGACTGTGACATTAAGTTTAATGCCAACAGTTAACACACTGAATCAAATACAGTAAAAAGGCAACTGACAATACTTACGATGTTTTTTTTCTAACACTCTAGTGGGTTCTGAATACTTGGTATGCATTGCCTGCTTAGGAATGACCCGCATGTCTATAGTACTGTTTCAAACACACCCTGTTAAAAACACCCTGATAAATAAATGTGTGATCTTTGTGCTAGTGAGTACTTGTGAAGATGACATCTGGAACGATTTACTTAATATGTGATTGTTAATTGTATTAATACATTGTAATTCTTATCTCGTCTTGTCTTTTTCAGTTCTCTGTGCAAAGAACTTGGCAAAGAAGGACTTCTTTAGTAAGTACTAGTTACATTTTTGTAAGTCATAAAGTGTCTAACACACTGAGCTCTGGGTCTGAATTTCTGCTAGCTGTGCATGTAAACCCACATGACTGGTGGATGACGTTGTAGTGGACTGTCCAGGGTATTTCTGCTTTAGTGTTTCCTGGTGAAACTCCCCACAGCTCAGACCAGGATATTTATTTTTAGAATGTATTTTAATTTATGCACCAAAGTCACTAACCTTAGTAATCAGCTACAAGGACATTTTCACTTCAGTACCCTCTCGTCAACCGCTTAGATTCCTGACGGAACTCACGAATAAAGTCATAAATAAGCCAAAATAAAGAAAAATACAAACATGTGTAATAATAATAATAATAAAACTCTACACCTTTATTTTTCAATCAATAACTAGTAACCCACTATGACCCACTATGGATCTTGAAAAACTATCATCCAGCCATAGAAATAGCCACATGAGCTGGCATGAGGAGGGGCACAGGAAGGGTAGCCGTGGCCTGGTGGTTAGAGAACTGAGCTTGTGATCAGAAGGTTGCCCGTTCGATTCCCAGAGTCGAAAGCTCACGGCTGTGATCAGATGTGCCTCTACCTGCTCCCCGTGTGCCGTAGCTATGGATGCCCACCGCTCCCGGCATGTGTGCTCGCTGCCCATTAGTCTTCACTAGTGTGTGTGTGTGTGTGTATGTGTGTTTCACTGCACAGATTGGGTTAAAATGTGGAGGACAAATTTCAGTCCACACTGATGAAAAAGTCTATTCTATTTTTTTTAATGTGTTGAGAATCAAACTGTAATTAAGACTTATTGTGCACTTGTACTTTTTAAAGTAGAAAGTGTTCTGTATTAAGAATTGTAATTTGCTACATTTTAAATAACATTTCTTACTGAGTTAAAAAAAAATCTGGGAAACTGTGATTACAAGGTTGCCAGATTGCAAAATTGATGCATGAACACTGTCCAAATCAACAGATGATGTTTAGCACTTCAAAAATAATAAACTAGGTAAACCACAAATTAATATATTTAAATGTACTGATCAGTAATCATTAAGGACAAAATATTTGTGTCTGCTTTATTTAAGTCCTAAAAAGTCTAGGCAATGTTGTTGCCATCTAACACACGGGTCCCCACACTTTCGTGGCTCAAAATCTACTCTTTCAGTCATCACATCATCTTTTAGCTTTTAAAAATGTACTATAGTTCCTATATTGAAATTCAGCATTACAGGACAAGTACGTGAAATATGGTTCAGATCTGTGATGTCAGGACAATCACTGCTGATGCCAAAATCTCAAGGTGTTCAATCAGTAAGATGAACCGATTATTTATAGGGGTGGGGGCAACAAAGGCCTTTGGTCATTCTTAAAAGAGATCCAGCAGTCCTGTGCAGATATATGAGAACCTGGTTTAATGGTGTTGCATGATGGAAACTGTTGTACGGCTTTATAAAAATGCACTAAGGAGACAGGATTCATAAAAATGATTTGTTGATCTGATAAGGTGATAATTTAACTCTTTGGGCATAGCAGCAACCACTGTGTGTAGTTCCAAAAAATCCCCTTGCTAATACCATCTCTTCAGTGAAGCATTGTGTCACTCTGTGGGTGTGTTTAATGTTGCCAAATGCAGGAGTATCCTTAATGTACTTTCTTGCGAAGAGTACACAAATTCACACTGGGGCAAAAGTTCATTTTTCGAGAGGACAATGACTTATAACAACACAAGTGATTATTGAACAGGTCTCTGAATGTCCTAGCGTGACCCAGCTGAAGATCAGAATCTGATTCCTCATCAAGCATGTTACACATAAGAGTATTCTCAATTAAAAAAAACTGTAACATTACATTTATCACCAACACAAATTCCTTTCTTCATTACTCTGCAGTGAAACTCCATCTTTTACCCCAATCACCACAGTAGTGAACACTAGGGGGCAGTGAGCACACATGCCCGGAGCGGTGGGCAGCCGTGGCCCCGGCACCTGGGGTGAAGTTAGGGGTTGGGTGCCTTGCTCAAGGACTCTTCAGTCGTGACCTGTCGGCTTTGGGAATCAAACCGGCATCCTTCTGATCACAAGCCCATTTCTCTAACCTTCAGGCCACGGCTGCATGTGTATTTACAGTCGTGGACAAGTTGGTATTCACCTCATTCACCTCAAGTGTTCGAGGGAACCCATGCAGACACGAGGAGAACATACAAACTCCACACAGAAAGAACCCGGACCGCCCCACCTGGGGATCGACCTCAGGGCCTTCCTGCTGTTAGGGGACTGCGCTACTTACTTTGCCACCTTCTGCCCCATATGACGTAACAGACCAGACAACACACACACACTGTTAACAAGTATTTAACCAAGGGAACAACTGTGGTTATGAAGCTGTTAGCATGTCTGGTTGTGCTCTGCCCGATGGAAGTGTGATGTCCAGGATGAGAGGGGTCTGCTGTATTTTCACCAACGCTTCAGCACTCACACTGCAGTTGTAGATGTACTGAAGTGTTGGCAAACTACATCCAATCCTTCTCTCAATTGTCCTGATTATACATTGGGGTCTGGCTTGTTTTTATGATGTGGAGGAACCGAACCAGATGGTAAATGATGATGTGATGGTAGACTTGATGATTGCTGTGTTGAAGGAGACTGTGTTCCTTTCCCACTCTAGCTCCTTGGGGACTTAAGTGACTCCACCATCGAGACTGTAGAGCCAGTCATTGTGAGGCAGGTTAAGGAAGGAGTTTAGCTGTTAGATGGTAAAGTACAGCAAACATCTGTGAAGTGACCTCAAGATGACACATCTAAGAATGGAATAAACTTCATACATCCATGTGTGCAAAGCAAATAAGGACAAATCTTAAAAGCCTAGCACCTGAAACTCCGGCCAAAGCGGTTACTCAAACTGACCAACCATAATTTCATTAATAAATTATCCAATCAGCGATTTGCTTTGATATTAACGATTAATTGTGTAATAATGGGAGCCAGTCAGAAAGTCCACAACACAGTGACGTGTGCAAAAGTCAGGAGGACTTACTACTTTCCGATTTCACTCCAGGTGCCTTTATGCTCTGCTTCTTACACACACACACACACACACACACAGTGGGAAATCAGGCCACATGCCATGCTGGTGTATGTGACCGAACAAGTCCAACCAGTAAGAAAACAACTTTTTTTTTCAGTATTATGATCGGTTCACGATATGATTTTCTTTTAATAAAGTTTCCTTTTATTATTTCTCTTTCGAAAAAAAGGAAAATATTGTATTTGTGATTATCTTTTTTTGATATAAACAAAAAAACAGGTTGTTCAAGCTGCTGAACAAAAGCAAGATGAAGGTTTTGGAGTGGCTTAATCAAAGTCCGGACTGGAATCTGATTGGGATACAGTGGGATGACCTAAAACCGGCCGTTCATGCTCGAAAACCCTCCACTGTGGAATTTAAACAATTCTGGAATGAAGAGTGGGTCAAACTTCCTCCACAGAGACGTGACTCACTGTCACTTATCACAGTTATTGCTCCAAAGGTTTAGAGGGCAATTGATTTTGATAGCTTTTTGCCCTTAATGAAATCCTCATTGAAAAATGTTGTATTCAAGAAGGGTATCTTTGTCATATTTATGAGCGCCAGCATCCTCTGCTGTTTAAAGGGAATATCGATTCATCTCAAATGAATCTCTGATTCAAGTCTATGAAGTCGGTGAATCGTTATGTCCCCAATTCTCTACAAATTATTACTGTGGCTCTCTATGTGTGAAACTGGTTTCCCACAATAATCCACTGACGTCTGGGTGTATAAGAAAGCATCAGTAGACAGCGCTCACATCAGAGTGGGTGCAGGTCAGTCATGTCACCCACCAAGGAATACCCAGGAACAGGGTAACCGTTGTGAGGAAAAGGGTGGTGAAATTTAAAATTAAAAGGGTGATCCTTCTCTTGAAATTGGAATCTTAAAACCTATTTTTAATATTGCACCTGTAATTATATTAATAATATTTGTGTAGTATTTCTGTTCAAACATATTGATAGCTTCTCTTTTCTTTTCAGGACTGCCAGACCCATTTGCCAAAGTGGTGGTGGATGGTTCGGGTCAGTGCCACTCGACCGACACAGTCAGGAACTCCTTGGACCCGAAGTGGAACCAGCACTATGACCTGTAAGTTCAGCAAATATTCGCTTAGGAGAACTCTGGGACTGGATTATCCAATAAGGATGTATTCAATGCTCAAATGGTTCTACACTGAATACACCTTTTATATTTTAAGATACCTTAGTAGTGAGGGTATTAAGGCATCTAGGATTTCAAACAGCCTTCGTCTCCGTCACGCATATGATTATGTCTATGTAGACAGTTCCATAGGTCTTCAAACTCAGACAGTGTTTTACACCAACAGTGTATTTCTGGACAAGCTACGTTTAGAGAGCTTGTGAGCTTGGATCTGGCAACTAATCTGTAACTGATCTGTAAATTAGTCTTAAAAATAATGATCAGTTTTCCGTGGCACAAACGTTTAGATACATTTGTGAAGAACAGTTTTGGGACTCACATTACATTGAACATTGACTCAAAAAGTCAGAAAAAGCCAAACTTTCACCTTCTTTTTTTTTCTTTCTATTTTTCCATTCATTTTATCCTTAAATTTGATGTTAGAAACAGGAGAATTGGGCCAAACAAGGGCCAAATTGTGACGGCTTGTGGTCCAAGAAAGGAATAGTGGTAAACAGATGGCCGAGGCTCATTGATGCCCGTGGGGAGCGAAGGCTGACCCATGTGGTCCGATCCAACAGACAACTGACTGTAACTGATTGCAGGAGAAGTTAATGCTGGTTCTGATAGAATACACTGTGCATCACGGTCACTGGGCTTTTCAGCAATAAAGTGGGACCAGCACAATTTTAAGAATTACGCCTGATCAGTTTATAGTAGTTGAAGGAGCTGATGGTAATATCCAGGGCTGAGTGGTCTAGAGGCATTTTGACTAGATGAGGTGATTAGTGTAGCTGCATAAGAACATTTGATTTAGGAAACGTTTCCTTGATCCTCCCTGCTAGCATGTTGGCAGTTCTGTGTTTGTGGTTAAGAAACATTTCTTTTTAATAGACGTTGTGTAAAAGTGCTTTCATGCCATATTGCAGAATCAAGCGGTGAACATTTCAGCAGCTGGTGCTGCTCAGCGCCCATTTATTTATCACTCGTGTCTTCTGAATCATTCAGGACTTCAGTCGTGTATTCTCGGAATTCCTCAATTGACCCGAAGGCCCCACCGACGACCAAATTCATACCAGGAGATAAAAACTATGTGCTCATGCTTTCACGCTTTCTTTTGTATTTTTGGGAACACAAAGCATGGTTTTAATCTTGTGTTCACATGGCAGATGACGTCAGTCGAGGGACATCCCGAAACATCCCAAAACGTTAAAATGTAGTATCTGGCAACTACAGCATGAACATGACCAAAAATAAACGGACATCCCTGCTAGTCACTACGTTTTAATTAATAAATCATCAGCCAGTGTTTCAACAAGAAGTTATTTCGGCTGTGATCCACATCATGGATTTCAGCAACTGGACTAAATAATGAAGAATTTCTGTATATCCATAGAGTTTCTGCTAGTTATAACTTTGTCTATTGTAATGTTTTTGTTTGTTTGCATGAACTGTAGTAATCCTGCTATTTAATATACTCTCCAGTCCCCCCTTCCCCCCTGCTGAGTCTGGTTCCTCCAAGGTGTCTTCCTGTATTTTAGGGAGTTTTTCTTTTGGCTCTCTTGGCTTGCTCAACAGGGGGGTTTGGTCCAGTGATCCTAAACTCTGTAAAGCTGCTTTGTGACAATGTCATTCATTTATGAGGAGTCCCTGTATGAACAATGAGCCCAGCCGGATGGCAGAAATGAGATCTGGTGTCAGCTCTGGTGTTCTAGAGTGGCAAAAGTTTATGGCAGATCTCCTGCACGATTGAAGCCAGTGCACCAAGCATTCTCAGTGAAGATTCATCAGGTCAAGTCCTTGGTCAATTTTGTATCTTCGCTTCACCTCGCCTGTATATCTTTGGACTGTTGGAGGAAATCGGAACTCTTGGAGAAAATTCACACCGATATGCAGAGAACATGCAATTCCGCTTGGGATTTGACCCCAGGACATTCTTGCTGTGATGTGAACATGCTACCACCCAGCCACTGTGCCGCCCAGTCTAGGTTTTAAAATAGAATTTCCAAGAAGCTCGTGGTTAGGTGTCTGTAATGTACAGTTACATATTTCGGCATAGGTGGACACGGGGATAGAAGGCTGGGCTGTGTGGAGACGAGCTACTGTAGCTCAGACAGCTGAAGAAGTGCAGTTTGTTGTGTCTGGAGCAGCAAAATGGGGACCAACACAATATTAGGAAGGTGGTCATAATGTTATGCCTGATCGGTGTAATTAGTTTTTGTTTTCCCTCAGCTTTCTGGCTCTGATTTTCACATAGAAGTTATACAGGACTAGATCAACTAGTCTTGCGTAAGTGCATCAACTCGTGACCTCCAGACAACAGGACAAATACTTCTCTGCCCCCCCCCCTTTATAGCCCCTATCATACATTTTTTTCACTATTTTAAAGCTCCTGCCCTTCTGAAAATAATGATGGAAATGGAAAGAGAACAATCTACCGAGACAAGGCTTTCAGTCTGTCAAATATTTATTATAAATGAAATCATTTTGTGGATTGTCAACATTTTACAAATCAGTAAAATACTTTTCATGTTCAGGGGTTAAATATTTGATTTTTTTTAAAAAAAACAAAAATCTAGTAGTTATTAAAATGAAGAGTAAATAATCACTGTAACAGGAATGAAACAATGTTCGCTGATTCTGTTACGGCTGATTGGTGCACATATTTTCATAATGAAATATGACAGTAATGTATACATACATAACTTGCATAAATACTTTTGATAAACTATTCCTGAAAAATAAAAATTCATTTTATACACAAGCATTCTGTAAAAACTTCTGTAAAAATGTACCACCGCTTACACATCATCACATGAAAATCTTCTTCCTCTTAAAGCTCCTTTGAGCATCCAAAAAAGTGGAATCCAGGTGCGGCTAAATCCAGACTTCAAGCTCTCTCTAACACAATCGATTACTAGTTTTATTACTGTCAGTAATCTCAGAATACTTATATACTGTGTGTGTGTGTGTGTGTGTGTGTGTGTGTGTGTGTGTGAGAGAGAGAGAAAGAGAGGGAGATATTCATTTT
>JAYDZG010000043.1:23682603-23696010 GCA_034509265.1 Microcambeva bendego
GTTGTGAGGTTTATTTGCTGTTTACATCTTAAATGTTATGTGGGCCATTTTATTTTCTATACATGACGCATTTCCATTTGCAGTCCCTTTCAAAGACGGTCTAGATTTGTAAGTGTACATCTGTGTGCTCTCACCAGGCGACGGTTGTGCTCCTGTTCTTTGTTGATGATCTCCATGAGCAGGTCATGTCTTTTTTGAACCTCTTCTAACTGTAAAAAACAAAGAGTTGTTTACTTTAAAATATATTAGACGTGACAATTACATTTTTAGGGTTGTAATTTGTTTGTTATTAGTCAAACACTATAACTTATATGATAAAAACTAAATCAGAATTTTCTATGATGATGCCAGCAAAGTGGACTGCATGTATTTTAATATTTAATATTATTAAACAATTCATCTGATTTGTTAATATTTAACAATTAAATTATTCTTAACTGTTGCTGTTGGCAAAGAAATTAAGCGCATATGCAAATAGTTGCCACAGTAGGTGCTGTACAGTTATCAGTACATTAGGAATGCAAATTAAGCTATTTAATCTAAGCTCATTGGTACCCCGGCTGCCCCTGTTAGGGGTCACCACAGTGGATTGTGGGCCGTACTACCGACTTGGCATAGTTTTTACGTCGGATGCCTTTCCTGAGACAACCATCCCTATTTATATAAGCATGGGACCGGCACTACAATGCACTGGTTGATGCATCCTACTGTCTATGTACCTATAGGACAATTCAGTGTTTCTAACTAACCTGGCTGCACGTTTTTGGACTGTTGGAAGAAGCCGGAAGCGGGAAGAACATGCAAACTTCACACAGAAAGCACATGGATCGAACCCAGGACCTACTTGTGAAGCGACTGTGCAACCGACACAGTGTATATATTTTTTCCAAAACTTATTTATCATTTCTTTTTTAAAGAAATGATAACACCCCATGTAGCATAGAGTATTTGTGTGTGTTCTAACCTGGTTGTTGAGTTTTTGTGTGTGTCTGCGCTGGCTGGTCAGAGAGCCAAGCTGATCGATCTGCCGTAGCTGCTGCTTCCACATGTGAGAGACTGTGTGAGGAGAGAAACGCAGTGGTGGGAAATCCTCTAACAAAGTCGGTAACAGGTCGTTCTCCTTTACACGCACTACAAACACACACACACACACACACACACACACACACACACACACACACACACACACACACACGGTCACTCAGCAAAACCAGGACTTTATATCAAACTTGCTGCATGTATTTATTTACTTATGTATTTGTTTAACACAGTGGTCATTCTCCTGACAAGACAGGTACTTGGTTTATGTAAGTTTTATTTACTGCTGCATGTATTTAAAAGCCCGTCCATATTAAGTTAGTGTGATAAAGATTAGCGAGCATACATGGCGGCGTTTTGCGGGTTTGAAGGCGTGGTCGGGTAGGTGCCGTTCTGTTAGAGGTCTTGCGTTTTGATCTGTTGGCCTGAGAAGACTTGAAAACTTCTTCACGTATGACCTCCCTGTACTTCTGTTCCTAAACACACACAGGAACGAGACGTTTGAAGTCTTGAAGCATTAAAAGCGTACTGCTGCGTCTACATGAAGACAGGAGCATTCAAGCTGGGGAACTAACAAATAAAAGTCAAATATATAATAAATATATAAACATAATGTGCCTTGTTAGAAATATTGCTATCCAGACATGCAGTAGTAATGAAATCCTTAAAATACATGTGTTTATATTATTTAGATTTTCATGCGGTACATATATAATCAAGATGTCCTTACAGCTTTTTGAGCTCGGAGTCGTTCAATGGCCAGTTCTCCTCTTTGTCGCTCATCCAAATGCTTCAGCTCTGCCTTGTATGCGTCGGCAACCATCTGAAGACCAGCAGAGAACAAGGCACTTTGTACTTAAATATGCATTTAATTAAGACTTCAGCTTTAATAAATGAAACCCCTTGAGGCATTGAAATTAACACCAGCTTTGGTCTGACCTGGCTTTCCCCACGGTTGGCCTGAAGGTCTCGGAATGTGTGTCTCCGGGTCTGTGTGAGCGGAGCGCCCTCTAGCGGACTGTGTCTTGAATTACGTACAGGTGAGGGCGTAGGAGATAGCGATCGTGTACGGGATGGTCTGTCCACATTGGCCTTATCTGGCAAGAGAGACAACACACATTGATCAAAGGCAAAATAAATGGACGCAACCCGTGCTATCTGACCCCTCCCTTAGGATCAGCAGCTCTGGTAAACTACCAAACTAATACATAAATATACAGGGATGGGAATGTTTGGGCAGCCCTGGTTAAAAAGACAGTTAGGTAAGTTTAAGATGAAATGATCGCCAAAAGAGATCCAGTAAAAGATTTTTCAACATTTTAAGCAATATTGGTGTTTTGTTTTGTGTAATTTTAGAGTTAAAAAAAGGAAAGAGTACCGTGTATGGGAACCCTTATGAGATTTTAGTATTATTTGACTAGTATTAAGAGGCCCTGTTGGGGCCTCTTGTCACCAGACAAAGCAAATCTTTATAAATACGCGACTCCGCTAGTCTTGAGGGTGCCCAAATTTTTGCTTCTGGCCCTTTTCCTTTTTTGTTATTTTGGAAACGTTTTGCTTAAAATACTAAGAGAAAGTGTAATCTTTAACTTCATGAGTTTGAGATAATTTACTCTTCAACTTGCTTAACTGTTCACAGAAAAAATGAACTTTGTTTTTTCCATATTTGAAAGTAATTGTAGTAAACTCAAATGTACGCTTATAACCTACCCTAAAAGATCATTAATCAAGTGTCCGATAACTACTAAGCAAAGCTGCTGTGATCACTGACTCTGCTAGGGTCTCGACATACACATTTTAAAGCTTTCGTTGAGTTGATTCTATATCGTTCAAAAATGGATTCCGTAATTACACTACTTACTACAATACTAATAACACTAATAAGACTGAATGAACTAGTGGGTCTACACCCAGGCTCTCTTTTCTGGAGCAAGAAGAACAGAATGTACCTGTGGGTCTGGGGGCATGTCTACACTCCATGACACTGTCACTATGGTGGGAGTGTTTGTCCTCTTCTGGGGGTTTTGACCCCTCTACTGTTTCACCCAAAGCTCTTTTCAGCATCTGTAAAATCCAAAAAGAAGTTAAATACACTAATAATATAACAAAAAATACAAACAAAAATGAATCAATAAGCAGATGCCATAACACCAGAGTTTGCTTCCTAATGAGAAGACTCATGACTAATCTCTACTAGCTGTGTTAACTAGCTGATCTGTGTTCAGCTCTAGATTGGAACACTGATCAAATGGTCCAGTAATGTTGAGGTGACACATTTTTTGAATTGACTTTCTGACAGGGAGATAGTTGCTGTAATAACAAATAGTTATTCTGTATTGACAAGCGGAGGCTCATGTGCACAAACTAACTAGCACACTAAAGTATGTTCCATTATATTTATATTCTCATCATGAGATTTGGTTATTCATGACAGGACAACTTAAACTTGTTAATGTCAAACACAGGCATGGACACTTTTGTATCTTCAGTTCAGATCACTTGCATGTCTTTGGGCTACGAGAGAAAACCCATGCAGACACAGAGAGAACATGCAAACCCCAAACAGAAAAGACCAAGAAAGCTCCACCTGGGAGTTAAACTCAGGACCTTTTTGTTGGGAGGTGACAGCGTTACCCACCAAGCCCACGTTCAGAGAGGTCTGATCTGGGTGAAGTGCAATTTAACAGGCTGTAATGGGGTGGTGCAATGCAGGCTAGGACTGAGCTTTAACCTTTGGGATGAATTGGAAAGTTGCCTGACCTTTATTCTCCCCTATTCCATAAGAACAAAAATCTTGTGAAACCCCTTCTCAGGATAAAGAGAATGTAAGCTGTTGTTCTGACAGTTATGTTTTTTTATAGCAACCAAAAAAGGATTGAATGTACCAACCAGGTCAAGATCTTCAAGCCTGTGAGCTAGTTTTTCAGACATCTCCTGCAGCTCCTGCTCAGCCTGCCGGTTCTTTTGACTGCGACTGCACAATGGGTCTTCTCTTTCCTTAAGAAATCTAAGAGAAGGAAGAGAAGGAAAGTCCCTAGTTTTCCTTGAAATCAAATCCAGTCAAATCCAATTACCATGTGGCATTTTGCTTTCTCCACTACAGCAGACTTCCACTCCAGACTGAGGAAAGTCAAGACTGAAACATAACCAGCCACTTGCTCACCTGAGATCTGTGTGGCAGGTGCCCTAAATCAACCAGCAGGGATTGGACTAGCCAAACAAACCACCACGACTAGCCAATCGATGTCTGACAGTGGAGCTGAGATTTGTACATGCAAGTTCAAGATGTCAGCTCTAATATGCTACTAATTAACATTCATTTACATTTTCAGCATTTAGCAGACGCCTTTATCCCAAACGACTTACAGTATAGTAAACAGTCTGAGCAATTAGGGGTTAGGGCCTTGCTCAAGGGCCCAACAGTAGCAGTCTGGCAGTAGTGTGGTTTGAACTTCGGATTACTAGTCCAGAATCTTAACCACTAGGCTACGGCGGGCCCATTCTTTAAAAAAAATAATAATTAAGAACAAAGCCACAAGAGACAAATTTAGTCGACGTATCTAATATTTTTTGTTTGGTTTGATACTAAGTTTTAGTTTGTAAATATAAATGTTAGTTCTGCTTCTAACCTACTACTCCTGTAGTGCCTCCGTCTGCCAGACGAAGAGCCGGAGCTGTGTGGATGTTCCTCATCACTTTGCTCCTCTTCCACTCCGTCGTGTCTGTGAGTGCACTCCGTACTCTGCTCATGTGGGAGTGAAAGAAGCAGAACATCTGGCTGAGAGCGGAATAGGACTCGCCGTGGTCCATCGGTAGAGCCCTGAGAAAAGCAGATCAAAGCAGTGTTAAATGCATATTTATAAGTATTATATAAGGCCCATGTCATCAACATATATAAAAAGCTGCAACAACATTTTCTGTATTAATGCCCAGTGACATGCAGCTATGACCTGTGCCATGACACCCTTATGGGTCTTGTACACACACCTCGAAAGCTTTGAAATGTTTTATAGCCAACTGGAATTCCTTTATAGGTTTTGAAGATTGCTCTTCAATGCTTAAGTTATGAGACATTCTTAAGATGTCTTGCGTGCAAATGTTTGGTGCTTGTTTTGCAAACTCTCATTATGCAAATCATGTCTGTTCACCACCAGTAAAAGCTTCCAATAAGTCATCTGCTGTTGACTGAGTGCTTCAGCTCAAAGGAGGTAGAGATGACCCAAGAATTGTTTTGAAAAGGAAAAAATCCTTTTTTTAAGAAGAAGAAAAATCCTTACCTAAATATTTTACTGGCCTAATTAGTCGAACATGATCTTAAAGTGTGTGGCTTCATAACTAGATGGTGTCCAAACTTTTAATCATGCCATTATAATAATATCCAATTATACCCACAACTAAACTCAGAAAATCTAGATAAATAAAAGAAGAAAATAAGTGACATTTATGTCTCACCTGATCTTGTTTTCTGAATGCATCAGGCTGATTTTCTTTTAGACTCGGCACAGATTCCTCACTCACTGCTGAAAACAAAACACATAAGTTACAGTTTCAAGTATATTCATAATCACTTACAAGAACAAGACAACTACTCTAATTGTTCAATCCTTGTTGTCTTTCATCCACAAACACTTTAGCAGATTTAATAAATCGATTATGTAATGTCCAGTATATTATACGCTTCCAGCAACAGATTAGGGAAGGTCGTTCAGGGTTCCAACATGACTGTGCCCTTGTGCACAAACTAATATTTAATGACTTACAAAAGCTTGGTTAAACCTGATGCCAGAGCCCAGACCTCAGCCCTACTGAACAGCTTTGGAATGAACTGGAACATCAAGTCTTGTAAGTGGTGTGCAATAGTGGAAAATATAACTCTGTTATAATACAATGTCCATTTCAATATAATGTCCGACATGCTCATGGTCAGGTGTCTTTTTTGGACATTCAATGGAGTTCCAGAAATAAAACAATTATGAAAAACAGATCTGTCATTTTTTTCTACATATTTTGCATATATGCCAAACTGAATAGTTAGAACATAGTCTAGAACATACACAAAGTTATCCAAGGAGGTTCTTTTAAAGAAAAAAATCCTTACCAGAGGATGAATGGGTTCCATTTGTCTGAACGCCGTTACATTTAGACGAATGACCATTCTGTTCAAGAGAAATAAAAACACACATCAATAAAATGAAACTACAATCTGGGTTCAATTTCTTGTCTAGAAGAACCTTCAGACATACTTGTATGGGTTTTCACTGGGTACTCTAGTTTAACTCCATCTCCACAAGCCTTTTCTTTAATTGTATGTACCATTTTAATTTACTGCTTCATACAGACAAGACTATGCAGGAACTCAACTCTGTTAGGCTAAACTTTTGGATTATAATAGGATGGATTGAAATGGTCAAGGTCCAACAATGGATTAGCTTCCTGCTTTAGGTTTGCCACAATGATTGCTGGGAAGCCAGACTCGCCGTGAGCAGGATAAAGCAGTGAACAAATGCAAAGTTTTCATTTGCATAGGAAGAGTGAGAGCATATGCTCACCAGACTTGTTTGCTTTTTAAAAATTATATGTTGGCACTCCACTTGGTGAATTTGTTTTGAGCTCTTCCTTCACTCATCCCGACACCAGCCTGAGGCGTGAGCATTCAGCAAACACAAAAACAACTCAAAATGTTGGCATACATGCACTGACTGAAACTATGACGTAATCCACACTGCTCTTAAAGCCATTTAACAATACTGACCTCAGAGGGTTTTATTTCATAGGCACGGTTTTTCCATTCAGTACAGGATGTTTCTAAGAGCTCAGGAAAGTGTGACTTTAGGCACTTGGGAAAGGGGAGTGGAATACGGTGGCTAGACGAGTTAAACATGTTGAAACAGCATAATTTTCAGACAGGCGTTATGTTTTTAGGAAGCCCCAGAGATGTGTTGTGGAGTCGCCGTGGTAATGACACGCCGGGCATATGATATCCTGAGGCTGGGGGCATGGTAGGATGTGGTAAATCTGCATAGGGAGGCAGGTTGAGAAACAGAGGAATCCTAGCAACCAAAAGGACAGCTCGGTGACTAACAAAGAAAAAGCCTGGTACAATATATTTCAGAAAAAGTCTTCTGCTTATAAGGACAGATTATTGTTTATTGTTTTAGGATACAGACAAATCCATTAGCTGAAGAGACGTGTATTATTATTTCATGTTTTACCAGTGCTTTAACCTACTCAGGGGTGCAATAGATCTCGTTTTCTTAAAATCACTGAGCAGATGCTAATACATGGCTGATACAAAGCATTCATGTCTGTATGGCTGATGATATAAATTGTGAGCAGGAGCAGGCTTGACCACTGCACCACCCATCAATTTGAGTATAGTTGTCAACAACAACAAATTAGCATTATTGGTTGTTTGAACTATGGCAGAGGAAAAACCAACATACACCTTCTACCAGTGGGAGCTCATTTATTTGAAATCTCACCTGTTTGCTCGGATCATCTGCGTTGCCGTCAGTCCTTTCAGTGGCAGGTGGAGAACATGATCGGGTGGTCTGCTTGGGTGGTTGCAGTGGAATGGCCGAATGTACCCGTTCCTGAGGCTCTGTGGGTGGAGCTGCAGCTGGATGAGAATTACTCTCTGGCTTTTCATAAGGTACTATCAATGGTGGTGTATGGGGACGCACTGCAAGGGAAGAATTACAGATGTCAGTTTTTGAAAAGACAGGTGTAAAATGGGATAAACGTTTAATCTATTTACAGTCTGCTGTGTATGATAAAAAAGTGTAAATATGGCGAATATATATATACAACTTTAAACAAACATTGCTGTCTTGCTTCAAGACCAATTTTCAAACCAGATGCAACTAATATCAACCTTAACTGCTGTTAGTGGAACTTCAGCTCTGATAATCAGAAGAGTTTATGCTTGGTAGTGTCTGTCACAACTTTGATACAGTGTACCAAAGCACCAGAGCTTATATTAAAGGTTATAATAAATGTACAACAATGGTTAATGGACACTTTGGATGATGAATGACTTATTATTATGCTTTGTTAGCCCGAACGGTAGAGTGAAAAGATTTCATTTTTCAAAAAGTCTCTATTGCAGTTCTGCCAGGCTGATGGACCAATTACAACCTAGCCGGATGTACAATATGGAGATTTTTTGTGTTAACTTAAAGATTTTGGGGGAAGATCAAAACACTTAATAATTTACTAGACTACCAAACTACTAAAATCTAAACCTAATAGTATTAATATACAAACCAGTCAAAGCCAGTTGGTGTCTGAGGTGTTACAGAAGCAAAAAGTGGAAGTAGGAAAGGTTAACAATTTCTATTAGTTCGATTCTATACACCATCTTAGAATAGCTAAATTAATCAGGAATCAGAGATAGTATTGAGATGTAGTAATGAGCACCTTCTTTAGTAGTGGTAAACGTTCGGGCAGAATCACCCAACTGAATAAGTTCTGTGGTTGATTCAGATTCCTCTCCGTTCCAGGAATACTTGCTGGACTGGTTCACAGATCTAATGAACAGGAGAAAAATAGAAAAAGACAAAAGGTATGAAAAACAATAAAACATACGAAACTAACACAAATCAACAACATACGATGGCATAGGCACGTATATAAAGGAATGAGCTAATCAAGGCTTATGACCTTACTTTGCTGTTTGCATTCCAACCAGCAATTTGTGACTCCTACTGAATAAAATGACATTACCACCAAAACTGGTTCAACTACATTCAGTCCATTCACACGTGTGGCTTCTAAACAGGAACCCAGCTGAATTCTCTTACAGTGAGGAGTGCCTTTTGATGCTTTCAAAGCACTTAACCGAAATGCATGTCTCAATCCATTTAATAGATGTTGTTCAGTAAAAAGAATATTAGATTTACTGAGTAATTTTGCATTATTCTACATGTACCGTATTAAAGATCTTACATAGCCACTTATATGTGCTTTGTTTAATGCTACTGCAAATTTAAACTCACAATAAAACCACTATTGTTCTACCATGGATAAAAATCCTGCAAATTAGATTTATTAACAATTCCTGTGGGTGCAGATGTACACCTGGTGCATCCATGGTGAGGAGCAGCCAACTTTAAAGTTTTCTATAAAAGGCTGATTGGTAAGCTGGCAAGTACAAATGTAACTAATTTTAACTGTTTAGTTTAATTCTCAGCAGAGCTCATCATTGTGTGAATAGTGATCCTGTATACCACAATGGGCAAAACACCTGCTTCCCTATTTACATGGATGTTAGAGATAAAAAATACCAAAATTGTGAGAGAATAACACACAAGGTGGTTGATTTGTGTATGTATTGTATCGAACTCACTGTGTACTAGAGATCTGAGACAGCTTCTCATCTTTATCCAGCTCCTGCGTTTCTACTGACTGAACTGTACCAATGAGCCCTGCATAAAGGAGATAAAAAAGATAGTATTTATCAAGGGACTGGTAGGATATGAGTACACGGTGCACAGAGACTAATGTAGAGAAAATATTTGTTATGTGAGCTCATATTTTAAAAATGTAAACACCGTCTTGTGTATAAAGTAATTATTAACAGACTTTATTGCATTATACGATTACAACTACTACATGCCACGCACAAATGCCATGAATCAGAATATCTTTATTTTCATTACACCAGGCATAACGAAATTAAGGTCCAATAAGCTACAAACACTAAATTTAACAAAACTCTATTATTATGTTAATATAAGAATTTACATCGCATTTACAAAAATACCAATCTAAAAAGTAACACACAAACAGATTACACATTAATAATCAGCACAATGAGAATATTTATACCCAGATAGTAATCCAAATTTGAATCTCCAGCACACCCAGTTATATCTAGTTAATGTAAGTTGAATGAAATACATAGCACATCAAAACAGAGCACGCTGCCCCATGAAATATTGTCTTTCAAACTTTCTAACACGTGGAAATTTGTGTGTGGCATCTGTAATTCATTCACACAAAAATAATGGTTCCATCAATCATTACAAAACAATCCACCAAGAAGCCACCCCGTCTGCATTCAGGATGAACGCTCACCTCCATTGGGCAGCTCCTCTTCCTCACTCAGTTGCTCTGTAAGATACTCAAACAGACCGTCAAAGATCTCGAGAAGGTTTCGAATGGAATCCTTATCTCCTCTCACTATGTTCTCCCCTATAAAAGGAAGCAAAAGAGAGCTTAAAAAAGACAAAGCTGAACAAGAAACTTGGCCCAACAAACATGAACAAAATAACTCAAAATGCCTTGGTACAAAAGCAGCAATGTTCACACCGAAACAACAGACTCCTTTTAGTAAGATGGGTTAAGGCCCCAGAAAAAAGAAAAAAAACATGTGACAGTCATTTATAACAACACATATACAAACATAGACTGATGGTCTTGTAAAGTTGATGCAGCACTTTTTGTGCAATGCTTTATCATTGCACAAATACACAATATAAGATAAAGACAGGATATGTGATTACCAGTGATATGAGATAAACTGATCTGCAGATAGTCCAAGGCTAGAGAGTCAATTACAGACTGTATATTGTGAATGTCATCCTCTTGGCTTTTTGGCTTGACTATGTAATCTGAAATTAAACAAAAAACAAGTATCCATAAAACTGTTAATGCAATAATGCTGATGGTACTCCAGGTTTACCCACATCCCTTGGTATTTGATTTTATAGAAATAATGAGCAACATGCAATTAGTTTGTTTAGGAATATAGTGAATCCTTTCGACTGCACACATTAGGGGTCACCAAAGTGGAATGATGCCAGATTCCCTCCTGATGCAACCCTCCCATTTATCCCGACACTACAACACACTGGTTTGTGCATTCAAGTGGCTAAGGTCCCACTGAGGCAACAAGCAAAGACGAGCTTCAAATCTGGGAGTTCAGATTCTCAACGCTGGTGTGCAATGGAAAACCCCATCACTCCAACCGAACACTTAAAATATAGTGATAATTAAAACTCAATGCAAAGAAGCACGTTCCTTAATTTACTCCCCACTGATTCTTTATTTGTGTAAAATGTGAATTTGATAAAGTAAAAAAAAAAAATCTTCAGTCATGTAATGACATTACTGATAAAAGTTTCAAGGGCCAATTCACAAACTTTTTAAACCCTCCCTATATCTGTCAGTCTGCACTGATCATCAGTAGGGTTTGAAATGTGTATCCTATTTAAAGAACATAGTAAGGTCCTTAATAATTAAATATATTAAAAAGATGGAGAATGGAGGTATTTACCTGGTACTTTTTCTCCTAATATAGCTTCATACAAGGCCACAAAAACACTAGCATCGCATTCTGTGACCCTCTGTATCTTCAGATTGATGTGACACTTGCAAAGAAGATCATTGGTCACATCTACCCAATCTGTAGAAAATTTAAAAAAGGTCAATAATTCAAATGTGTACATACACAAACACAAAGTAAACCTGTTTTAAGGCAAATTGCACAACACAAACAAAATGTTGAACAGAAATATCATACCCATGCAAATTATTATAAGACTATATTTAAATATTCAGACACAAAAAGTTGGGTAGCATGAATGGTTCTATATTACAATCTATACATTATATATGGTTCTATATTATAAATATATAGAACCACTGTCTCTGAACGTCCACTAGAACCTTCCAGTTTACCACTATGACTTTAAACTGTTACGGGAAAGTTATTAAACTAATTACAGGTTGTTAGTGCACGATGTAAACTATTATAATGTGTACAATTACTTAAAGTAGTTCATTCAAATCAAGAAACACTGCTGTAACTATGTACTAGAAACAAAACAAACAACAATGCTAACTGGCAATACAATTAGCTGATGTAAAAGCAATATTATTAAGCTAAACATTTTCACCGTTATTTAAACATTTCCAAGATAAAGACAAATTTAGAATAAAAAGTCGATAATTTAGAGGACATGAACAGTATATGGATATACTGTATTTACTAAGCAGAAGTAACTTACAGTACTTCCCTTATTAGCATTTAGCTAACTAAGATATCTAAAGACCGGTTAGCTTTTCTTGCGTTACTTGGCAGCTAGTTTTATCAACGACCATTGCAGTTACCGACCACATTCCAAACTGCCAATGCCTCCTACTTAAAGGCAGTTTACACACAATACAAAATCTTTAGTAGCCAAACAAAGTGTTCTTGGGCCACACAAAAATCTGTTTGAAACACGACCGCGAACAACTTACCTCTTTCCTCGGTTTCCATCTAGAGCTTGTTTTTAATCGACCAAGGACTACAGAGCGCGGCGTAGGTTAAAAAATCGGTCGTTGTCTCGCAAATAACGTTAGTAAATAAAAACAAGCATTTTTTGCATGAATTTAAAACGAAGCCGAAATCTGCGGCTCTAAACTAACTAGCATCACAACCCAACTGTATAGCATTCACACGGACTGCTTACAGTACACAAGAACGCTGACCAATCATAGAGCCGCGATTGCAGAGGGGCGGGGCCTGTGTCTGCCGCAGAACGCCTGCGTGGAATTGTGAAGGACATTTAAAACTACAAAGCGATGCGATTGGCTGAAAGCACTGCCGATGTGGTGACGAAAAATGATTGTCTGCAACAGTAAATATTTTTAACACTATCATTTCGTATCAATAATGACTGTATCAACAATAGCCATTACTTAAATTCACAGTAATAAGTTGTCGGCACGTTAATTGTTTTATTTCTACTGCACATTATTGGTTGGATAAAATAGCAATTTGTATTCAGTTTATTATTTAACTGTGCATAAGTAACATTAAAAGATTTTGTAACTGATTATCAACATACATTTTGCCATGTATCTAAGGTGACTACAACTCATTTAGTGTCCACATAATTTGAGACATAATTTGAAAAGGCATATATTTGGGTCTATAAAGGCCCATATTACAAAATCAGAGGATTTATGGAAAATGCAAATGAAAAAACCTGCGGTGTTTCTTACATATGTATTGACTTTTGCATTTATTTATTACATTTTCAGCTTTTCGCAGACAATTCTATATAAAACACCTTAAAGGTATGACTGAACATGATTATGAGCAATTGAGGCATGAGGGTCTTGCTCAGGAGCCCCAAAGTGGCATCTTGGCAGTGGTGGGTCTTGAACCGACAACCCTCTGATTACTAGTCCAGTGCCTTAACCACTGAGTTATCACCGCCCTTTTATTTCATTACACACAAAATTATTCAATGTCAGCTTCATTGCATTCATAATATATAGATTTCAAGCCATGTTAAGCTTTTTCATGTTTTAGGCTCTCAAGGACAAGCTGATTCTAAGCATTTCTTAGTACCTCACAAAGATGTTTTTGTGTTG
>JAYDZG010000043.1:23714586-23725832 GCA_034509265.1 Microcambeva bendego
TACTTATTTTCCAACATAATTTACAAATGAATTCTTAAAAAATCCTACAATGTGATTTCCTGGATTTTCCCCCCTCATTTTGTATCATAGTTGAAATATACCTATGATGAAAATTACAGACCTCTCTCTAAGTAGGAGAATTTGCACAATCAGTGGTTGACTAAATACTTTTTTTACACCACTGTATATATAAAGCACATTTAGATTTTAAAATTGTAACGCAAAAAATACAAATAAAAATGAAATAAACTACAACGTGAAATATACGAGCTAAATAATACTACATATACATTGTTTTGAGAAAGAAAACACTGGATTCAGCGCCCAATACAGACCTTTTACAGAGGACATTCTAAATTCTAGCTAACAAATAAAGTTGTAATTTATGATTAAATATTAAATTAATATTAAATAGTATTTATGATTAATATTAAATAAAACAATGAACCAGAAAAAGTTAAATACAGTCTGTCAATTGTATTGCATATTTGAAAATAATACACAAAATACATAATAAAAGTCCCTTTACTTGTGCATCCGGGTAATTGAAAGGTTTTAGTACGGTACATTGTGAAAACGTTATTAGACAGGCTGTGTTTTAAATCGCATAAGGAAGGCTAAACATGGTGCCATATAGTTACATCCGGGGACTTGTCCATACTATTCTTTAAATGACTCTTTTAGCACACTTTTTAATGTGGATACGCGATTTGAAACACAACCATATCCTTTCAGTTTATAAGTACGCGACTGAAAAGTTTTGTGATGCATTTTAACATTATTAAACTTTTTTATATTTTGGTTTTGTATTACTGAAACTATAAATTGCATTTCATACGTTTAACTGATTTACTTTTATAATTCTGCATTAAATTCGTGGTGTAAAATCGCGTAATAGAATCAAGCTAGCTAGTCACATGCTGAAACGTGAAATTGACATGTGTTAACAGTACCATGCTTACCTACTGCATCAGAAGGCAAATGGCCATGCTAAACCGGATAAATATAAAGGTCTCAGCGTTTACTGAGCTTCTACAGTTAACTAAATACTATGGAAGTAAAAACAGTGGTGTTTTGGGTCCAGCCCATGACATGCTACAGCTTTTACAGAAGAGGTTCTTCATACCTCCTAATTACAACAATGCTGATGCATTAATGAGGAGTCATTCCTGTCCATATGGACCTTTAGGAGTGGACCTCAAGAGAAACATCCTAGAACAATGGTGGACTTCAGTGGTCAGGTCCAGACCTCTGGTTTTTGGGATAAGCACGCTTTACACGGTAGATAAGGGAACTGCTGGAAAACTGGAGATGGAGGATATGGATGTTCTGAGCCAAATAGATTTGAACAAACAGCAGTTGCTTGAAAGTGAAGTACTTCAACAAAGACAGACTCTTCGGTCAAGCCTCCTCCAAGGTGGGTAAATGTCTTATATTAACTGATTAAATACATTATTGGTTTTGGTGTGAATGAATGATGCCCTAGAACCCTGACTTTGGTGTGAATGAGTGATGCCTTAGAACCCTGTTCAATGTGTTTTCCTGTCATTGAGTGTTTTTATATGGTACAGTACTTTTTTCCATTAACTGTAATGTATACAAGCAAACCTGTTTCAAACCAACATGTTTGAAAATCTGGTTAACAAATTTGCACATACTACAAAGATAGTTCACTAATATGAAATGTAATATACTTTTATTGCCAGGTGCATTGGAACAGTATGTCCCATCTCTGGAGCTAATGAACAGAAAACTACCATTTGGATTAGCTGAAATGGGTCTGTGTTACAGGCCTGAAAGTATTGAGTCTCGTTCAATCGGTTGGTGAGGTTTCAGATTTTGTATATTTTCATGTTTCATAATAAGCCTTGATTAATGATTGAACCAGACGCTCAGACTATAATAAATATAAATGTATGTAGTTTTGGTGAATAATCCAGGTGTAGTTTCTAACTTTTTGTATTTTGCCCTGTAGTTCATCAGAAGTAACTGATGCATCTCTTGTGTGGTTCTGCTCTCCTCGTACTTCCTCTCAGTGGCTTGACTACTGGACTCGTCAAAGACTGCAGTGGTGGAGAAAGGTGAACTCGCTGGTCTCTTTATACCAGGCTAACGGAGTAATTAGGCTTGTAAAAGTATAGTTTAGTGAATTTTTCTTTGCATATAACTAATAATTAAAACCTTTAAAACCAATTAAAAGATCTTTTTCTTGGTAAACTGACAGAGTCTAACAAATTAGAATGTATTGATTATTGATATGCTGTATTTATTGTGATATGCAACATTCAGCTACTATTATATTGACATTTATCAAACTGAATACAACAGCATGAACTCATTCTCAGTGTAGTTTGTTTTAGGACCATCAGACTTCACCATGTGTGACATATCAGCTGAGGAGCTGACTGGCGGCGCATCCCGAGGAGTAGCAATCCAGTTTCAGTTTCCATGGGGCACAGAGACGCTTGAAACACTGTGGAGTCTCGGAGACTCAGAACTTCTCAGGATCCACCAGGGCACCCAGGCCAATCTACAGGTCAGCTGCGATTTCTCAGATTATCATGGTTATCACTGACCAGAAATGTCCCTACTTACACAGCCTACTTATGTATGTCATGTAGCACAAGTTAGAACAGTTTCAAATATTCATGATGAGAATAGTGTCAGAGTTGTCCTGGTTTATACAGTGGAAGGCAAATTTATGTCAGCTGAGCTACAGTTGATCTCAAAATATCAGTTCTGCCGGTCACACAAACGGCCTGGTTTTGCCATTCTTTGACTTTCTTGTGTTAAATTTACTTAAACAGATTAGAGTAAAAATGGCATTCAATGAACTATTATATTGGAAAATAATGGATTTTTCTGAAATGTAATGTAACTGATCATGAATCTAACTTTTGACATTTTACCATACTTGGTACATACATAAGTGGTCATTTTAATGCCCTGTTAATACTCTGTGTGTAATGTGCAGTCATTTTTTCTTGGTCTTGCTCTCACTGTATCTAGTGTAAAGATGGAAAGAAGACAGTTGTGCCTCATGTCCTCGCTCTCAGGGCCAATATGGACCAAGGTATGCTTGCTATCCTTTTTAACTCGTTACAAAAAGTCCAGAGAGTGGACAGCAAGCAGAGGCTCCACCAGAGAACGGTAAGCAAATGTGTACTTCTACTAGCAAAGTAAAAACTTTGTATGTTTGTAATTAATGTAGAAAAAATGTTAATACTTTTTTTTCAGGTGCTAAAACTGCATCCTACTTTAGCCCCTGTTAAAGTAGCGGTGGATATGGGGAGAGGCTCTACCACTGAACTTAGACAGGTAGGTAGTATATGAGTCTCATATTCACACGGCAGAGGCCGCTGACAATATTCACCAGGTTACCAAACTGGGTTTAATTCAAAATTGCTTTGCATAGTTTGTACCAACCTCAGAATTAAAATGGTAGTCATTATTGGTGACTAATAGTAGCTATTTATTTTGATAATAACATGTGTTCCTATCAATCGTTGTTAGTTGAAATAGCTATGTAATGCTGTCTTGTGAATATCTGTTTAAATAGAACAGAACTATAATACAAATATCATTTAAAGGTGTGTGAGGGTCTGCTTCATGAATTCCTGGAAGTAGGAATCAGTGCATGGCCAGGGTACATGGACACCACACAGTCATCCATGGAGAGCCTGCACACCAAGTGAGGATGTTACACTGTGATTCTTTTATTAAACCAACCTGTGGACCATGGTAGTTACATGATCATTGATCAATGAAATAAAATGATCGTTGTTTTATAGATACGATGAGATGGGGGTGCTGTTCACAATTATGGTTGGTGAGAACACTCTGGAAAACGGACTCCTGTTGGTGCGGAATCGTGACACCACCATTAGGGAAACCATGCACATCTCTGAGATCAAACAATTTCTTCTCAAGTATATATCTGCTGCTGGAAATGTGTGAGTGATCCTTTAACATGTACTGTCCTTCAGAGCAAGACTGCTGCTTCAGTCATGCATTTATTCATTCATTTAGTTTGATTACCACTGCTTTATCCTGGTTAGGGTTGAGGGGCGTGTGATTCATTAGACAAAAGTTAGGGAACAGTCTGGACTCTACACCAATTTTGGCTTTATAAAGGTTTTTTTTGTATACGTTTTATTGTGCAAATAAAGTTATTCTCAACCATGTTATTGTGTTCAATCATAGACAATATATCAAAGTGTTTATAGAAATGTTATGCAGTATATTCCCTCAGATGAAAACATTTCATTTTTCTGACACAAAGAAGCCAGTTGAGCATCACACAAGCAACACCTAGCATAGTAATAGAAACGATGGTTTCTTCTTTACACTGGCTGAAGAGATTCACGTGAAAACCTGAGAATGCTAAAGGACTTTTAAGTCTTAAGATCTTTTAAGGATTTATCACTAATAACTCCCGATGTCACTGTGGCCTGGGTCACAGCCTTCTTGATCACTGAAAAAGGTGCTTCAACACATCAAATCAGCATGACTATGTCCAAGTGCCCAAAACAAGGTCCATCAAGGCATGGAGGTGGTATTTTGGTGTCTAAGGACTTGACTGGCCTGCACAGACCAGTTTATACACTTCGGATTTTAAAAAGGACACTGTATGGCCTGTTAATGGGCTGTGTTTGCATCCGTATACGATGCAGTTGTACATAGGATTGAGACGCAGCCCTTAGCTCCGCCTTTGCGTTTGTGGTGTATTTCCGGGTGAAGAGTTTTACACCCGCCCTCGTTTGACGAGACGTGAAGCAGCTTGGTGGAGAAAATGGCATCAGAGAAGCTAAATGAAGTAAAAGCAGCGCAGATGGAGGAGAATAAGGAGAACTCGACGGACGAGGGAATCGCTCTAGAAAGTATCCTTTATAGGTCGAGCATTTCTATTGTTCGTTTGGTCGATTTGTGCTGTTTCTTCAATTAGCTTAGCATAGAAAGCAACTCCGCATGCCTGCGTGTGTGTTTCAATCTACTCCAACATTTCGTATTGAGGGGCACTTTGTAGGCCGTATGTTAAGGGGACATATGAACCCTACCTAGTAGGCGAAGTGACTTATTGAGATACGGTGTGATTTCGTTGTAAGCATACGTGTCATTTTAATGTATTAATAGAGTAGTGCTGCTCGAATTAGTTTTACTACAAATAATGTAAAAATATAGCCGTGTTAGACGAATATAAAACATTGTGAGTGTGTTATTCTAAATTTAATTAGCATTTTCCTGAAACAGATGCTCTACATATTAACCCCAGCACCCAACCTTTTCAAGTGTATTTCTATAACCTTAATCATACACATAATATAAACCCTTCATCAGAAGTTTTGCTACCTCTAAGTTTTGTGGTATATGGTTTTAACTTCATCTTTTCTTTATAATAAAACAAATGCAACAAAGTGGTTTATCCGAAATAAAGTAAATCGGTTTGGAAATGCTGTTGCTTTAAAACGTTTAATTTATTAAACATTACCACGTGATAAAGACACACTTGTCATTATAATACACACACGTTTATGCACTATTTAAACAAAACAAGTACTGACCAATAATGTATATTTAAACTAGCTATGTACAAAATTATAAATTATTATACAACTATTAACACGTCAAATAAAGTTACCAGATATTTTATTTTTAAATCTACCAACACTGTAGTGGGCATTTAATTATATTCAAGTTACAGAAATCGGGTAGTGATATTTTTGGAATGTATTTGAGTGCTATGTATTCAAAGAGCCATTGTCCTTAAATAAATAAAAGTGATCTTAAAGTATTTCAAGGCCCCAACATTGGCTGCTTGGTAGAGCCAGGATTCAAACCCACAGGCTTTAGATCATTAGCTCAGAGCTCTACCCACTCATTGAGTGTCATTGTTCTCGGTTATCACTTAACATTATTTCCCCAGTCCTCCAAATAATAAAAGATTCTCAACAGCAGCATGGGCTGAGACATGGAGATTATCAGCGCTACAGGTGAGCAGCCGAGCCAGACAAACAGCTGGATTCAGATCATTTACTGATGGTTCATGTCTGCCTATTTCGTCATTGTTTTCTCAGGGGATATTGCTCCCGGAGGCTGCGCCGCCTGCGCAAAACACTGGGCTTCAAAATGGGCAACCGGCACAAGTTTAGTGGCAAAAAGGTCACTGTGGAGATTCTATCAGACAACAGGTAGAAATCCGAACTTTTTGAATGCTTAGAATGTCCACTTTGTTATTTTGGTTTGAGCGATAAGGGTAAGCAATGCAAGTTTAATGAAAAGGCTGTCTTAAAATACAACCAGATCTATAGTTTATTCCCACAGGTAATCATAATGGATCCGCTTAATGCATACAATGCTGTGAAATATTATTTGAAATATATATATATATATATATATATATATTGTGGTATTTACCTTTTCCTCCTGTCTTTTTATTCCTCCCCAGGCACTTGTTGCTGGTAGTGATGGAGGCAGAGCGGGCATGGAGTTACGCTATGCAGCTGAAACAAGAGGCCAACACTGAGCCAAGAAAACGCTTTCATCTAATGTCACGTCTGCGTAAAGCAGCCAAGCACGGAGAGCAGCTGGAAAAGCTCTGTGAGAGTCCACGAGTCGACGCCAAGACCAAACTCGAGGCTCAGGTAACTCTTACTGTTAACAGAAGAGTTTCTAGCTTAAACGCGGTACATGCATGCATGCAGAGCGGCACGGTGGCTCAGGGGGTTAGTACTGTTACCTCACAGCAAGAAGGTCCTGGGTTTGATCTCCCTGAGTCTGTGTGGGTTTCATCTTTGTCCTCTAAGTGTCCAAAGGCATAGAAGTGAGGTGAAATGGAGATACTAAATCTTGGGTTCCGATTAAATAAAATTTCTGTCATGAATGTAACCAGTGTGTAAAACTCCAAATAAACAAACAAATAAACCTGCATATAAGCACAGCTGTGTTATCGTATGTATGCGCTATTCTAAATGTTGTCTTGTTGTTGCAGGCATACTCTGCCTACCTGACTGGCATGGTGCAGTTTGAGATGCAGGAGTGGAAAGCTGCCATGGAGGCCTTCAATAAGTGCAAGTGAGTGTAATTCAATTTTAACACTGGCTCAATAAAGTAAGCAAACGACCCAGCTTGGGAAACCGCCTGTGTGAACAAATAATATTCACATGGTGCAGCATGGAGCACACAGTGCTTAGCCACAAGCGCCTGCTATATCTGTCAGACTACTTCTACGCTGAAGTCAGAGTCTTTATTGTCATTTCAGATACATACAGGTACATCAAAACAAAACAAGGTTCCTCTGGGACCACGGTGCAACATAGAACAAAAGTGCAAAACAATACAATACACAGAGCAGATGCACACCAGTACAATAAATACAAAAGGCCTATAATGAATACAAAAGATACATTTCTTTTCTAAACAAGTAATTAAGAGACAAGACTCTAGACGAGTGTTGGTCAGTACATGGTACTGAGTAAATGGTACATGAGGTAGAAATATATTCTGATCTGCAGTGTAGAGATTTAGATGTACAGTGTACAGATTAAGGTGCAAAAATGCAACAACTTGTGCAGGTTGCAAGAAATGTGTATTCTCTTACAACGCCTCATGCAGAATAATAATAAAAAAAAAGCTTTTTCGGAAAAATAAAATCAGCAGCCATCTTACAAATAATGTTAACATGTACACACTTGGATAAATTAGTCAAAATGTAATTGTGAGCTCAGATCAAGTAAAACTTCACCACTATTCCAGATTTTTCCTTTTGTGGATACTGGCTCTCACTATGATTTGGTGGCATGCCAAAAACATGTACTTTTACAAATAGTAAATGACAGTTTTATCATATTATTACATTATTAAAGAAGGATTACACTCACATTATTGTGTATCAGGCAACCAAATTTTAAAGAGAACAAATATTATCTATACAGCTTTTTACTGTGTAATCATTAATAACCATTGTACAGGATGGGGCTTGTTGCCTGCCTTAGTTTCAAGACTTCTTTTTTTTGGTAATTCTTTTTAAAAATCCCAAATATTTTAGGACGATCTATGAGACGCTGGCGAGTGCTTTTACTGAGGAGCAAGCTGTTCTGTATTACCAAAGAGGGGAGGAAATCTCACCCAACATCCGCTACTGTGCTTATAACATCGGTAAGACTTACATTTTCATTACAATTTCAGCATTTAGCAGGTGCCTTTATCCAAAGCAACTTACAGTACAGTATACAGTCTGAACAATGAAGGTTAAGGGCCTTTGCTCAAAAACCCAACAGCAGCAACCTGGTAGTGGTGAGGTTTGAATCGGCGACTTTTGGATTACTAGTCCTGTACTCTAACCTCTAGGCTGGTAGAAACTGGTAATTTCTTGTCTTTCAGATCATTATTAATAATGCTTCTGTAATGGCATTTTGTATCCTCAGCAAGAAGGTCTGTGCAGCTGAAAGAATCATAAATTGTCCATTAATTTATGTATAGTTGACTTATTTGTTTAACTTGATAATTAAGCTGTCACTTTATGCACATATAAAAGAATAGACTTGAGATCATCCAGCCAGGGCTAATTAATTAAATATAAGAACATGTTTGTATCATATTGTATTGTTTTCAGATGCTAGCAGGTCTTTTTGTTGCTCCTGGTTTTCGAATCTGTGGCTTCAATAATTGTGGCTTGATGCTACAACATTTTAAACTGGCACTAATCATGGCAATTTTCTGTAGGTGACCAAAATGCTATAAATGACCTGATGCAGATGAGGCTCAGTGCAGGAGGTGGTGGAGGCATGATGGCTGAGAAACTTGAGGTGAGAACATTTTTTGGCGATGAATTGGGTTATTTTATTTTGTTATGATGTTTCATGCAGTGTTCATGTTGCACACATGGGCTGCTTGCTTGGATGGTAAAATATTTTAACAGTACACTTGTGTGCAGTATGCACAGAACAGAGTGGACGTACTATGTCCGCAACCTTACCAATATCACATGACGCTTACATCACATTTCCACAATCATAACAATTTGGAAAGCAGACATAATTATTTGTTGTTGTCCATAAATTAATTCAATATTGTACTCAATCATAACATTTTTAAATATTATCTTTCTAAATATTGTCTTTCTTTTTCCTCGTCTTTGTTGTTCCAATTGATTATTAGAGATCTAACAATGCACTCGGTACAAAGTGCAAACTATGCCCAAAAATGCTAGTTAATTTTTTTTGTGTTTTAAAAAAAAAGTGTCAGCACCCTGTCTGTTTAAAGCAGACAAGTAAAGTCAATTTATTTCTATGGCACTTTTTACAGCAGACATTGTCACAAAGCCGCTTTAAAGAGTTTAGGATCACCAGACCAAAACCCCAAAAAAGAAAATATCAATAAATCACTGATTCAAATAGGGGCTCGAGTGAATCGATTCTTAACTATCTTAAGGTGAATCGTTTCATCTCTAATGTGATTGCTTTAATTTAAACGTGTCACTTGACAATATTTATACAATAGCTGTCTAATGCGAGTGAACTAATTAGATGTGCCGTGTAGTACATTAGGGTGCGGTGAGGAACACAGAATTAAGCCGATCCCTGTCTCCTAAAAATTGAGTTCAAAGAAAGGGCTTCAATTTTATTTGGTCCTGCCCTTGTGAGACTTAAAGACACTCAAGTTTCTTCAGAGCTTTTCCTGGAAGTGTAGCCACTAAAGATAGAATACTGTGTCTGCTGATTTGAGAATAGCATTTAACAGACACACAATATACACTGCTCACAAAAAGTTGGGGAGAACTTAAAAGTTCACACTACAGTGATATTATATCATGAAAGTAGAGGGCATTTAAGTAGAAGCAATGGTAATTTCATCATCTCAAACAATTTATTGAAATAAAAGCAAACAACAACGGTGGGTATATGCCAACAAAAAATGTCAATGTCTCAATAACTTTTGTGCCTTTGAGCATCAATTACAGCTTGACAATGTCTCATGCAGTTCACAAGCTGACTTTTTCTCTGCTGAGGAATGGCATCCCACTCTTCTTGAAGGTCATTGAGGTTTATATGGGATTCAGGTCTGGAGAAAGAGTAGGTTACTCCATTGGAGGTACCCAAGTCTCCACCAGCCGTTCCCTAATGATGCGACCTCGATGAGCTGGAGCCTTGTCATCCAAGAAGATGAAATTAGGCCTGTGTTGTTCATGCAGTGGTACAATGATTGGATTAACGATGTTATTCAAGTAGTATGGGCTTGTCAAAGTACCATTCACGACGTTTAGGGCAGTTCTGTATTGACCATTGATTGACTTGCCACTTACGTCTGAGAACATTGGTAGGTGTCGTCTTGGTCTCATGATATCACAATGTGAACATCATGATGAGCAGGACTGTTTAAATACCAATTCTAATTGAACCAGGAAAGTTTTGGTGGATTCATGGATCAAACCCCTGTTGTTAAGCTGTTTTTTATGGGACCGAGAAAAGTTGTGCAAAAAATACTAAAACATTGAACAGTTTAACATGTGCATTCAAAAGTTTAGAGATCTCATTAAGTTCACCTGTCTAACGTGCCTGCTGGGTTCATCCTGATATGTCATCCCGAAAGCCAAATATCCCTTAAGTTCTTGTGAGTAGTGTATGTTACAATGTAACATTTTGAAATGCATTTTTGTGTCTCTTTTCAGGCTTTGATTACACAGACACGGGCAAAGCAGGCCGCAACCATGAGTGAGGTGGAGTGGAGAGGTCGTACAGTCCCCGTAAAGAACGATAAAGCCAGGATCTTTTTGCTGGGGCTGGCGGATAATGAGGCGGCCATCGCACAGGTGAAGCAGCAGCCCGATCATTTTCTTTTATTTTGTCACATCATATGTGCAGTGCAGATCATTGGCTTTAACTTGATCGACTGAGTTCTTCCATTAACTTTACACACAGTATCTTACTGGATCACTGACCAGCACTAACTTATATAGAGGCAAATGCTGATCATACCCAGAAGTTTTAAGAAAACTGAGAACATCCTGAAAACAAAGCAGCTGCAGTTTAACAATGTTCTTACCTTCCAACTTTCCTGTTGGGGGCAGTCTTTGCTATGCTGATGTTTTGGCCTTGACTTTGGAATGTGATTGTGGGTGTAGGATAGTATCTACCGCACCCATGCCACTCCCTAATACTGAAGCATGCTGTCCTGCCACTGCATTCTGCGCATTACACACTCTCACACACTGTAGCCTCACTGCACCGGGCTAATCTGTGATTCACTGC
>JAYDZG010000043.1:23750742-23767112 GCA_034509265.1 Microcambeva bendego
TCTTGTTGTCCAGGTTTTAGTGAAAAAAGAGCCTGGAGAAAAATCACATTATCTCAGACTGGCTACTTTTTTTAAGTGTGCATTAAAGAGGAGGTTGGAATGGATGTGAATGTGTGATGCCCTGCAAAGTGCCATTTATTATTATTCAAATAACATTAGTGATTAAGCATTAAGATAGTAAACTAGAGAGAAAAATACATATATAACTAATATTTAAAGTGTTTTTTCTTTTAAGTAAAAGTAATAAACATGTACATTCACTTGTAATTGGTGTAAAAATCTTAGGCAGGATTACAGTGAACAATGATCCAGCTAAAGTCAAATGTTTACTTGTCAAAACGTGTAGGTATGTGGTGAGAGTTAATATTTACTCTGGAATAAAAAGTCTTTCTTCTCACTTTTTTCTCACCCATATGACCAGTAACAAATTTCTTTTAAGTTTGGTGAGAGTTTTGAAAGCAGGGACTTGCTTGTAGCTTAACAATCCTTGATTGACTGTCAACTACGTCAACAGTGTTCCAGAAGCTTAAGGTTTTTAGATTACATCTGTCCATGTGGACAAATTTCAAGTTTCTCTTGATTTGGAGCTCTGACCCCAGTGCTCCATGTAGATTCAACGAGTACAGTCAAACAACCCCTATTTATTTAGGCAGAAACCATCAGCGAAAGTCAATAATAATTAAGTAATAAGGAGGCCATACCAAAACATTAAATGCTGTTTTAGAACTTTCTACACCACTAAATCATAGTTAATCATAGTAAAAAAAAAGTCAACCACCCCAGGATCATGCAGTGGCACAATTAAACACAATTTGTGGTCAGTTTGGCAACTACTTAAGATTCATTAATGTGTATTTATAAATTTGTTTTGCAAAAAAAAAAATCTCTCATGGTACTTATATATGTAAAATATAAATATATTTTAAGCCCCCTAAGGTCCTTCTCTGCTCAATCACACTTGACTTCCACTGTTGTTAAACCAGTTTTTGGGTGTACCTGCATGACTAATAAAAATAATTAATCATTTAGAGAGTTATGTAACTTTAATGGAAATGCAAATGGAGAGATGAATACAGTAAGAACATCAGATGAGTCAAGTCCTTACCATGAACAATGGTAATAACCAGGCTCTGATTTTACAGATTTAGAACACACAGTGGATAAAACAATAAAGCTTTATATGCTACCAAAATTTGAGCCATGGCCTAATAGTCCTGTAAATGTTCAGTTCTCAGGTTATTACATAGCATTGCTTTAGGGAAACCCAGGGCATTCCCTTGTATCTGAATTCAGGCCAGAAGATTTACAGGGTGGGTGAATTAGGAAAGTTGAAGGACTGGCAGCACAGGGCGGTGTAGCGTTTTTAGCATTGTTAGCATTGTTCTGAAGGAACAAAGAGAACTGCGTATATACAAAGGAAAGAAGATCAGCTCTCATACTTAATGCTGTTTTCAGCAGGCTTGGACTCAGTGCATTTTGGAAGGTCTGTTTAGGAGATGTGTGAAAATTAGAGCTGTGGCTGGTTTCTAAAAGAACATTAGTTCTTTGATTAGATTTGTGACATATAGAAACAAGTGCACTTTAAGCATCTCGCTTTTGATTTGATTTGCAGAATCAGAAATATGTGGAAAAATGTGAATTTATGATTTTTTAATTAGAATAAAATAACCCATGAAAAGCAACTGCTAAATTGAAATAATTTAATGTGCTTAAAGAAAGTAAATACAGATTATAGGATCATTTTCTGAATTTATCTCTTCAAGAAAATCTACTGGCAGGATAGAATGTTCTTCTTATGTACCGTACAGCTCAACCAGATCAAACATAAAAGTCATTCTTCTTAAGTTATGGGTCACAAGTCTTCTCAATGCTTCAGTAATCTTTGCTAGTAATCACAGGTAATGTGTGGTATTTAAAATGTACATATCATATAGTAAGGAGGTGAGGTGCAGGAGTAAAGACAAAAAGTTGTGGAATGTCAGACATTTCATAAATTCAAGAGTGTAGATATGAATCTTTAGTGTTATTGCTCACACCCAAACTGCACCTACCAGCTTGACATGTCTGAAAATTGCCAAACCTGAAAACGAGAGCTTGACCCGTCACCTGCTTTTACAAGCACATATGGGTGGGTGATGTAGCAAAGATGTTCATGTTTTACATTCCAATTGACAAGAAAATGCCAGATAGATGCATGATGTGAAAATGATTTTTAATGTTTATTTGGCAATATATTAAAGCAGGAACAAGAAAGAAAAGGTAAAACTTTTACATACTAGACAATGTACTGAGATTTATATTATTGTAATAGTGATCTCATATTTTTTCCTAGACATACATTGATTAAAACATTGGGCTAAAATAATTTTTACTTTCCATTGATGGATGATGCAGGTGGGCTGACAAATCCGACACATTTGTAGATGAAAAATGCACCCATGATAACCTAGATAACACAAGACATACACACAATAATCTACCATTTCTGTGTAACATCAAGCCAATAAAGATCCTGTTAGCCATGTATGGTGTCCCCATCAAGAACTTCGTACTTTGGGGTTCGTCAACAAGATGCATTACATACACAGGAACTCATAAAGGGCAGCAACAACCACTGGACAAGGTCCAAATCCATCGCTGTGCAGCACAAACTGATATACACACTCATATCAATAGGCAGTTTAGAAAAGCCAGTTCACATTCAGAATGTTTTTGAGAGATGGAAGGAAGGCTATTCAAAAACACCAATAGAAAATACATAAATGCATTGCTATAACAGATGGCCACTACCTCTGAGATTAATAGGGTGAATCAGATCCACACTCAAAACATGAAACATGTGAATTGCTTTGCTCAGTGAACTATGCTTTATTGCTATAGGATTAATCAAGTTAAACTGACCATGATCTATAACTCTGACCTGCAGACCTCAGGTGACTGAGCTGGCCTTGATCATCGCTCGCATGCAGAAAAATGCCGACACTTTGGAAAAAGATGTGCTGCGGGCTGAGGAGCTGCTGGTCATTGTGAGTTGCATCTCTGTACTGTTTCCCATTTGTTCTGTATCTTTACCCTTCTTTTACACTTCTTAAGACTCAGTTCTATAGCATAAACTGGGTGTATGGTGATCTTTATACAGCGATTAATTAATTACTAGTCACTAAAACAGTGTATCTACTGTACTATTTTATATGATGGAACAATCACTTGCTGTGTATTATTAAGATAATTATCACTTCTGCGTCTTACAGGATGCGGACTATGAGAAGAATAAGAAGCCATTCAAACACCAGCAGGAGAACGCTGCCTGCTTGATGGAGGCCGAGGGGCTAATCAAAGACCTCTTTCTGGATTTGGACAAAGCCAAGAAGATGCAGCATCCTCAGGCAGGGGAGATTGAATCTGAGTAAGTACTCATACACCATGTCCATATGAGGATCAAGGGACCTTGTTCAGGGGCTGAACAGTGAGAACCAGGCAGTAGTGGGACTTCAACTGGTCTAAATCTGTATTGCTTGTTTATTTAACGTCATGTTTTATACTTTGGTTACATTCACGTCAGGAAACGATTATTCATTACACAAGTTTCATCAGTACACAAGTTATATCGAACACAAGTCATGAACAACGTAATATCTCAAATTCACCTTACTTGCATGTTGTTGGACTGTGGGAGGAAACTGGAGCACCCAGAGTAAACCGACACAGACACGGGTAGAACATACAAACTCTACATAGAAAGGACTCTTTACTAATGTATTTTTCTTATTTATGGCTGTGGAAATGTATGAAGAAACAAAAATAGTGATGTATTGGCTAGTATTGGGGGCCATATGTTGAATATGCAATGTGTTCCACCCAAGAAAGATGGCCCCTGCTGAGTCTGGTTCCTCCAAGGTTTCTTCCTGTATTTTCAGGGAGTTTTTACTTGCCACAGTTGCCCTTGACTTGCTAAACAGGGAAGGGGGGTTTGGTCTGGTGGTCCTAAACTCTGTAAAGCTGCTTTGTGGCAATATCTATTGTAAAAACGCTATACAAATAAAATTGACTTGGCTTGACTTGACTTGTTCTTTACATTTTCTTTATGTTTGTGTGTTAGTGTGAGTCGCCTACATGAGCGCTGGTTGAAGGACTGTGTGTTCTACCGTGAACTGTACAAGCAGGTGAATGAGATCGGCCTGCAGCCGCGCATCAACTGGGCTCAGGTGTTTAACCAGAAACAGGTAAGCAGAAAATACATTCGCTTTCATGTTTCCAGTGACTTTCTTTATCCTGATCAGAGTTGTGAGTTCACAAGGCAGGAATACTACTCACTTACAACTCCAGTCTATTCCAAAGGGAAAACAAACTCCCTCCTTTATGCAATCACATCTTAGAGCAGCTAATCTACCGTTTGTTAGAGAAGACTAGAGTATGTGAAGGAAAACCTCATGGACAGCAGGGTTTTAACCTGTTTCAGGATTTGCTGCTCCACTGTGCCGTTCTAAGCCTTTTATTTTTTGTATTGCTGTGCTAAATAAATTAAATAATGTTTTAAGTTGACTACAAAGCAACCTTGAGCCAAGTTTTCTGGTAAAATTGGTGAAATTGCAAATAAACGGCAAATCACTTTGACTTCCCCCTTGACTTTTGCTCATGCTTAAACAATATGGCAACATTATAGATACCATTGATCACTATAAACCTTTTGAAGTGCAATACAACTTTAAAACCATAAGAACTATGCAGAATGCCTTGCAGTACATTTAACAATTTCTGCTTTGTTTTTTCATAAACATTCAGTCCATATAACTATTGTGCCTATATATCTGAACAAAACTTTAGCTTCTAAATTGGCATCAGAATGCAAAGCTTGAGTTGAAAAGAATCACAATTTTCTTTTTCATTGTCAATATATTCAAGCTGTTACTGCCAACTAAGGGTAATGTTTTACATATAATGTGTGTGTTACAGGCATATATAAACTCAAATGCGTATGGGCCCAGCATGGCCGAGCTGGAGAAACAGATTGCAGCTCATAATATTCTGCACAAGGAGATTGAAGCCTTCAACAACCAGCTCAGTCCCGACAGCACAAGCTCCAAGGTCAGATTAGAATAATTTCAGTCCTAAACCTCAGTCATCATCTATCACTTTTTACCTGTCTGAGATACCTGTAGTTCAGATGTAGTTAATATAGTCGAGTTATCCATTGAGGTGAAATGTATGTGTAGTCCATGTGCCAAAATATTATTAATGCTGACAAATCATGTTGTTGTTATCTTAGGAAGAATATGCTGCACTCAGGAAGCAATACAGCAATCTATTGGTAAGTAATATTTAACATTAATGTTATTTAACTTGCTTTTAACATTATGAGATTGGTGCAACTCTTCACCTATTGATTTTTCTTAATAATACCACAATTAAGCACTCACTCTCAATAAATTACTTCTAAAACAAAATTGCAAAAAGATATTCCTCTAAAAAGAATTTGAACAAATATATTTACATGAACCTGTGTGCTGTCCATACTATTTATCAAAACATGCTAAATAATGAAATGTTAATGTGTATCCACCTGTCCTGATTTGTTGATGCACAGGATAACTCAAAATGGCGGAGTCACTACCTGACCAGTCTGTATGAGTACATGCAGGGCTGTAATAAAGAAGTGGCCTACCTGAAAGACGAACAGGCCAAGATCCTCCAACAGGACTGGAGCGACCGCATGGTGGATCCATCTGACGTCCGCCGTCGCTACGAGGTGAGACTCGAGCACCTGACTGGATTTAGTTTTGCACTTTATGGAGAGATTGTGTGTAAAAAAAATAATCTTTACTTGTTGTGTGTTATTTCTGCAGAACTTTAAAAACGTCAATTTGTTGTCTCATGAGACTGAGGTGAACAAACTGCAGGATGATGGTGATCGTTTGCTCGAGCTGAAACACCCTGCTTCCAGCACAATCGAGGTAACCAACACAAAATTCTGACTTTAAAATCGTATAGATCACAAACTTATTAGATATTTATTAGCTTCATTTATAGACAGATACAGATGTAGCAAACAATCAGGTGATCTGATATCACAGAGGTCATTTTGGAATCTAAACTATCAGATATCTGCACCGACATGATTGGCTAATGTTTAAGTAAAAGTAGTGGGGTGGATTAAACTAGCCACTGGAAGGTGCATTTGGTGCCAGACCAGTTGTAAGATATGATGCACACATTTCTTACTTATCTAACTATTGTGTATTGTGTTTCAGGCCCACAGAAACAATTTGAGGGATGAGTGGCAGAAATTCCTGAATCTCTGCATCTGCCAAGAAACACACCTGGATAATGTGGATAGCTATAAAAAGGTAAAGGGATATGGGAGTCCCACCAAGCAAGCACTAAACATTCACTCAAAATGGCTAAGCAGACATGTTTGTAGCAAGCAAAGTTAACCAACACTACATAAAGAAGGATATTGTATAGGTGAAGTTAATAACACTGATTTTTTTCTTCATCACAGTTACTGTTAGTGGGCAGCAAGTGAACATTTTAGGAAAAAAGGGCAATTATAAGGATTTGAGTGACCTAATTGTGACGTGTAGATCACTGGGTCAGAGCAAAACTGCTGCTCTTGTCTGGTGTTCCAGGCCTTCAGTGCTCATCGTAAGTGGTTCAATGAAGGAACAATGTTAAACCGGCGACAGGGTCATAGGGGCCAAGACTCACTGATTCACTTGGGCAGCGAAGGCTAGCTTTTGTAGTTCGATCCAACAGACGAGTTTCTGTAGCTTAAATTGCTGAAGAAGTCACTGCTGGTTCTGATAGAGGTGTCAGAGTAAACAGTGCATCACAGTTTGTTGTGTACGGGCAAGCAAAGGGGACCAACACAATATTAGGAAGGAGGTCATAATATTATGTCTTAACCTTATTTGCTTATGATCATTTTAACTTTTTTCTGTGCCTTACGTACAGTACCAGCTAGATGCGGATACCTTGTCTGAATCCTTATCGGGCCTGAGCACCACAGTGGACCCCAAAGCTTTGACTAAGAAGACCAACACAGAAACCCAGCTGCAGCTAGAGGTAAAGTCTTATTAGTAGGTTATAATAACATTATTATAATAACATGGTTGTAGTTTATCTAACCAAATCCTGTCTCTCTCAGTTATAAACATCAATGATTTACCTAGAATTGTTTTGTCCTAATCACATGCAGGTCTTCCATCCTTTCGTTATACATTAGCTGCACATTTAGATATAGATATTTTTGTAATAAACACACAGATAGTGTTTTTTCTATTATTGTGATTAGTCAAAATCGCATGCCCTGCAAATACTATGGTGTTTGATTTGAATTTGTCTTGAATTGGAATTAATCTTACAATAGCTAATTTCTGAAGCAATACTTTTTTAAAGAACATACATAGAAATCAAAGTAAAATTGATCCAGTTGTAAGAAAGATTCTTATCTTATTTTATTCATCTCTCTCTCAGGCAGAAGAAAGGCCTCTCCAGCGCTGTGAGCAGCTTTTAGCCGATTTGAGAAAGCGCAGCACCTCCGTTGCTCCTCTCAAACTCCGTCGTACTGCCCCTACTCGCCCAATCACCGTGGAGTCTCTGTGTGACTGGGACACACCCAAGGTGTTCATCTTGATTCTTCTACATTTATCTTGATAAACACGTATAGGTTTTACAGCTCTATCTCTACAGCTCTTCCCAGGCTACCAGTTTCTTTATCACTTGACAGCTAAATTAGCCTCTAGCATAAAACTAAAGAACAGTATAGATATTTCATTTAATCATGTGGTTTATCTAACATTATCACAATAAATTTCACACTTATCAAGTGTTTTGTCATCTCCAGACATCCATATCTCGAGGGGAAAAATTCACCCTCAAGTCCAACACTAATGCAAACTGGGATGTGGTGTCTTCTGATGGAGTAACAAAGAGTGCTCCCGGGGTCTGCTTTCTGGTTCCTCCACCTGATCAAGACGCCATCAACAAAGTTGATCTGTAAGAATTTAAGGCAGCACTAGTTTACATGAATCTAAAATGAGTGTCTTAGAATGTCTTAATGGAATAAGCGATAGCTGATTATAATATTACCATTGTAGCCTTTTGAAGAAGCTCTTCCTATAAAGTTCTAATAAAACGTCTTACTTATTTTCACAATACTATTTTGAGGCTACATATTTCTGATACTCAGGTTACCAAACCAGCAAATAAATACAAATGCTAAGACAAACTCAATAAAAGATTAATAAAACAGCCGTTAAGCATTCTTAGATTAGCGTATAATAAACAGTATACTTCATCAAAGTACTTTATTGCTAGACCTTGTGTAGAGGACAAAGCTTTTTAAACATACATTTGATTTAACATATTTTTATCTACCGTACTCAATAACTGTCTGAAATGCACATGGAATGCCTTTAATTGCCGAATATACATTTACATATGAACAGAACTATGAAATTCTTTTTTTAAAGCTTGTTCTGTAAGTTGGATTCAGCACACAGGGTCAGCCATGGTTTGCTACCCCTGGAGCATACGAGTTAGGGGCCTTGCTCTAGGGCCCAACAGTGGCTGAACCGCAGAGCCGGAATTAAGAATCTCAACTTTTTTTATTGATCGTACAAAGCTCTCCACACTAGGCTAAAACTGTCCCAAAATGCTAGAGGTGTTATTGGTGAATCCAGCAAGGTAACAGTCACAAATACCTGTTTGCGTTTGTAGGTTGGGCAAAGAGATGGAAGACCTAAAAAAAAGACGTGCAGCTGTGAGATCCACTCTAAAAACTCAGTCACCAGAATCAGCACAAGCCTTGAAATCAGGTAACACACAGTAAATATGCATAGACACTCATTTGGTACAGGTGTGTAAGAGGGTCATGGGTTTAATTGTATAAGATCTAACTTCACTGTATTCAATATGTAGAGTCCAGTATTACTGGTCAATTTTCTAAACATACTGTTGACAAAACTTAATTTTGGAAGGTGCGTACCTCATTGACCTGGCTGGTATTGCATTCATTTATATGCTCATGATTAGCAAAAGAGGAAGATGCTCTACACACTGAGCTATTATTAAATCGGCCAAATTGGTGCTTTGTTTACTTACTAGTGTCTTTCTTTAATATGTACTTCAAATTGTGTATGAAGTTGTTAAGTTATTGGTTTGGTTTGCCAAATAGCAGAGTTGGTTACAAAGGAAATTCTTCTTCAAAATGATAATATTATAAATGAAGTCATTTCCAAAGTTTTATAGTCAGTTCTTGTTGTCAGTATGAATTCTCTCTCTCTACCTCTCTCTACCTCTCTCCATCTTTAAGGGTTTGACAATATTCTGAGCACAGTATTATATTAGGCTTTAAACAAGTAAATATTGGTATGGCAGCATGTTTTACCGGTTTCTTGGTTTGCAATTCCTTGATCCAGCCCTATGCTTAAACATCATCATCAAAGCAAACATGCACAAGTGCACAGATCAAACCTTTTTGTGCTCCTTTCAGGTACTTTGTCTAATGGTCTGGCAACCCCAAAAGCTGCAGAACTTAACGGCCGTCTAAATCAGCTCGACTTAGACTTGGTGGCAGCAGAACAGGACATGTTGAACCGCATGAGAGTACCGCTGAACACCAATGACCCTACCAGAGATCTCACCAAACGCCTAACTGAGCAAGAGGTAAGGAAGACTTCAGGCTTGTTAAAATGTTAAAATGATGTGCATGATAGTAATGTTAATTGTTTCTTTTCCTTTTAGTAGTGAAAAACAATCAATGATATGTATGAATTATATCAGCATGTAAACCTACTTTTGGAAATATTATTTTTTATATGTTTGCACACCAGCACAATTTATAAAATTCCCCTAATTCTGCTCAGAATCTAGTCAACTCGTTTTGTATTTCCACTTATACTGCTGCAGACTTCCACTACTGACTGAGGAGGTATATTGACAGCAATTTTATGATGGCAGTTCTATATTATGTGTTTTTTTCATTGCTTGTCACTTGGACTGCTTTCTGTGTAGTCTTTCGTAGTGGACCTGTTATAAACTAGTTACGTCAGAGCAGTCTAAAAGTACATTTTATGCAAAATTCACCTTTTGCCTATGTTTGTATTTCCACTTGGGTGTCTACTCATTATTTAAGCCCTTCAAGCTCGAAAAAATAATAATAATGTCCCCTTTAAATAGACTAAATGAATGAATCATGTGAATAAATTACTGATGTTGGTGCAGAAAGCAGCAGTGGTCTTACGCCAGCTGGAACAGCAGAAAGCAGCAGCACAGAAGGATCTAGAACCACTTTTGTCCATGGACCCCAAAGGCGCCGGGTCATCAGTTCTACCTGAAAAATTTAACCAAGTAAAAAACAAGACTAACAGCCTCAACGCTCTCAACGATCTCTACACCAAAAAGTATGGCATCATGCACTCCTTATACATCCAATCACTGGATATGAGTAGAATTTCTGTATCTGTAACAGATCTGTATTTACATAAAAGATTGTTTTCTATTGCAGGGCTAATGCGTCTCTGAGCTTAGAGAACCAAATAAGAAAAGTGGATGGAATTGTTTCTAACTTTGAGAAGCAGTTGAGTAAAGATGGTGCTGTTTCGGACTCTCCCAATGCTGTGCAGAACCGCATCCAGGATTTGCAAGTAAGCCTTATGCATATGCAATGCACCTTCAAAATTATAGTATTTAAACGAAAATTGCTGTAGAATGTTCTAGAATGTTCTATATATATACATTTTATGGAATTAACATTTGCCTCAAACTGCCCCCCTAACCAGAATCTGAAAAGAGAGGTTGCCACTGCTCAGCCTGAGATGCAGAAACTGAACAAGGACCTGGAGATCACAGAAAACCTGTGCAGTTCCCTGCAGCAGGGATATCAGGAGTATTGCCCTGATATACGTAAACAGGAATCTCAGGTTAAAAACCTGCAGACACGCTATGCGAACATCAACAACCAGCTAGGAGACAGGTAGGCTGCAGTTGTGACATTGAACAGGCTCACATATTAAAAGTGAATGAAAATTAACATGATGCTTTAACTCTTTTCAACAGAGAAAGCCTTTTGCAAGGGGCTGTGACCAAAAATAATGACTTTCAGAATGCTAATCAGTCCATGAACACATTCCTAGACAACCTGCCAAACAACAAGATCAGGCCCAGCGATGATTTTTCCCAAGTCCATGCCAAGCAAATATCTCAGGAGGTCAGTGGATTTTATCCCACCAATATGTAGTTATGAACTGGGTCAGTGTGTATTTGTCTTGAAATAAGACTGCTGTTCTGTTTTGTAATCAACAGAGGGTAGTAGAGGACATTAAAAGGAAAGGGTATGAAGTGGACAGAATGGTGGATGTCTCTCAAGACCTGCAGGATATACTTAATGTAAGGCTGCATCTAAACTGAACTGTAAAGAAACAAAAAATACCCAAGTAAAACAAATAATGTTTTACATGTTACATTATGTCTGTTTACATTTTAGGAGTACGAAGTGAACTCTAACAAGTACAGGGCTACTCTCAAAAACCCTGAAGCCGTAAGAATGCCCACCACTTCTCTGGCTGACTCTGTGTCTAAACAGGTGAGAAGTAAAGTACTGTAAAGTTTAACTAAACACACTTGAAATAAATTCAATAATAAATTGAAATGTAATTAAACATTACAAATTCAAACATAACCTTTCCTAATGGGTCATCATGCACGCAAAGAATAATAAAACAGAATAAACAAACACGAGCTTTATGCCATTCTAATTTGTGTTATTTTATGATATTAACGATTGAGCTTTATTTTGTTTCACAGGAAAAGACTGTGGTAAATCGCTATGCTAATGCAGCAGCTGAAAATGACCAGCTGCTCAACCAGATGGATTTAGCAAAGAATCTTCTTGCAAAGGTAGGAGCTTTATTATTAACAACATTCAATTTGTTTGAATATTTGTCTAAAATAGTTTAATGCCTATACTCAATACTATCTTTTCTGGTTTATCTTTACTTCAATAGAAAGAGGAAAAAGTTGCCATGGTGCAGCAGTCTCAACAGCTTCAACAAAAAAGTGCAGCAGAGGTTTATGACCTACAGAGAAGTCTTAATGATGAAATCGGCAGGCGCGGCCAAGTAGAATCTGAGCTCAGGATCTTTCAAGACAGAATGATCTCTCTTCGGAGCAGAAAAGGTGTGGAACGTGTTGAAGAAAAGGAGGTTCTCCAATACTACCGTGACCCAACACTTGAGGCAAACTTGAAAGACTTTCAGAGAAATCTTCACGAGGAGGCTCTTAGACGCACTCAAACCCAAAGTGAGATTGACGTTCTGACTATAAGGGTCACCTCTATGGAAAACAAAGTTAAGACTTCTACCCCCAAACTAGTAACCAGAGAGGTGACCAATTATGAGAGAGACCCTCAACTGGATGTGGAGGCCAATAGACTGAGAGAGGAAATCAGCAGACTGCTGAGTGAGGTCAAAGTTACAAACAGCCAAGGAGGTCAACTGAAAACCGAGATGGTCATCTTGGAGCAGAAAAGACCCACTATTAAAGAAAAGGTGGTGCAGAAGGAGGTTGTTCGAGTAGAGAAGGATCCTGAGATGCTGAAGGCAGTCATGTCATTCAAGATGGATATTGAAGATGAAGGGGAGAGGTGCAGGTCTTTGAATAATCAAATATTTCAGCTCAAGAGTCAGATCACTGCACTTGAAAGACTCATCCCTACCGTAGAGCCAAAGTATGTGACCAAGGAAGTTAAGACAATTGAAAAAGACCCTGTACTGATTAGTGAGTCCACAAGGCTTCGATCTGTCATTGATGAAGAGAGACACCAGAACAATATGCTAATGAGGGAATTGGGTGACTTACAGGCACGTTATATCCAAGTTGAGCAGCTAAAGCCAAAGATAGACATAAAGGAGATTACTAAAGAGATCTACAGGGTTTCTCCAGAGAGCGAAGCAGAGATGGTTCGATTGAGAAGAGAATTTCAGGACACCACCAGACAGAGTTCTGAATTCGAGAGAAAGATCAGCCTTGTCAGAATTGATCTAGAATCTGTCTATGCTCAGAAACCTATTATAGAGTATAAAGAAAAGGTTCAGGAGGTTGTGAAAGAAGAACGCAGTGCAGAAAATGTAAGAGAGATTCAAAAGCTCTCTGATCAAGTCTATGCCCTGCAAAGATCTTTTACTACTTCCCAAGATGAGTTGAACCGTCTGAGGAAACAACGGGATGAACTGAGGGAAGAAAAGTCAAAAGTGGAGACTCAGGTACTGACTAAGGAGGTTGTCAAGCATATCAATGATCCACTAATAGAAAAAGAGGCAGACCGTCTAAGGAGAGAGGTACGTGAAGAGGCACAGACACGAAGAACAGTAGAGGAAATGGTATATGATCTTCAAAATAAATTCATCCTGCTGGAAAGACAGAAACCAGAAGAAAAGGTGGTTGTTCAAGAAGTGTTAAGATTAGAGAAGGACCCAATGCAGCTTGTGGAACTTGAGAAGCTGGGAAGGACTCTAGATGAAGAAGTTAATAATCGCAGGAAGGCTGATCAGGAAGTTCAGCGGCTGAGAGCCCTGATAGAGGATAAGGAGAGGATGATAATGGCTAGTGATGAGCGACAAAAAAGGATTGAAGTTGAGACTGAGCTATCAAGAATTAAATTCCGCATCAATGAGCTGGAGAATGCACCCCCACCAGTTCAAGAACACATTGTTATGGAAGAAGTTCTCAAAGTAGAGAGGGATCCAAAACTGGAGAAACTGACCAGCAATCTGAGAGGAGAATATGACAAAGAGTGCAATGATGGCATGCGGTTAGAGAGGGACATAAGGAATCTAAAACTTCAGATTGACATCCTCCAGAAAGAGAAATCATATGAAAAAACTGTCTACAAAGAGGTGGTCAGGGTGGAAAAAGACCAGGTAGTAGAGTCTCAACTGTCTCGCCTTAGAGATCAGCTGCTCAAGCAAAAAAATTCCAGACTAGATGGGGAGGATGAAATTCGACGGGTTAACGAGAAGTTGCAGCGACTTCAAAGCAGAAGGTCAAACACATCATACGAGGAGACTAGCCTTTCAAGCCAAAGAGATTCCCTTCTTAATGAAAAACAGGACCTCCAACGACAGCTAAAAGCTCTGGAGAACCAACAGAGAGAAATTTCTGTCTCATTCCAGCAGCAGTCTAAGCTCATGAGTGAAAAAACCCAGTTTAACAGACATAAAAGCATCAAGATGGAGTCAGATATTCAACGTCTGGAAAGAGATATCCTGGATGAGAAGGATAGGGTCTACAAGCGAGACAACATTATCATGGAACTTAAAAACAGCCTAAAGAAAGAAGAATCTACTGTAGAGACTCGTACACAAGAGAAAAACGTCTCCACCAGAATTAGCATCCTGGATCCTAAAACTGGTAAAGACATGTCACCATATGATGCCTACGTTCAAGGGCTAATTGATCGCACCCAGTACATCAACTTGCAGGAGCTGGAGTGTGACTGGGAAGAGATCACTACAGTGGGACCTGAAGGGGAGACATCAGTCTTACAGGATCGCAAAAGTGGCAAGCAGTACTCGATAAAAAATGCCCTTAGAGATGGCAAGGTTACAGAAAGTCAAATCAAGCAATATAGGGATGGCAAAATGCCCATATCAGAGTTTGCTCTACTCGTGGCTGGAGAGAGTAAAAGGACATCTATGATCACATCAACCACAGTCCAAAATATCTCACAGAAACCCTCATACAGCAATAATATCAGAAGTAATGAGCAGCTTCCCATTTGTGGAATCTATGACAAAGACACTGATTCAGGCATTTCGGTGCGCCTGGCCTTGGCCCGAAAGATGATTGACCCAACCACAGGGCAGAGGTTGTTGGAGGCACAAGCAGCAACTGGTGGCATTGTGGACATCAACAATAAGGAAAGATATTCAGTTCACAAAGCAGCAGATCGGGGTCTGATCGAGTCCACCCAAATGCAGCGCTTGCTTAATGCTCAAAAGGCTTACACTGGGGTCGAAGATCCTGTGACTAAAGAACGGCTGTCGATCGGAGAGGCCGTTCAGAAGGGTTGGATGCCTAAAGACACAGCAATGCGATATTTGGAAGTGCAGTACCTGACCGGAGGCCTGATCGATCCCAAACAAACGGGCCGAGTGAACGTCGTAGATGCTGTGAAAGCCAAAATGATCGATAGTACTATGATGAGAGAGATTCAGGAAGAGACAAACCATCCTAAGGATCTAGTTGATCCAGTGACGAAGCAGAAAATCAACTACAAGCAGGCACTGGCATCCTGCAAGCCGGACCGATATTCAGGTCTACCAATGCTTTCAGCAGCATCCACCGATGCATCCTATATCCCCTCATACTATTCCCACAGATCAACTTACAACAGCAAGTAGTTGTTAAAGCAGAGCAGTCTTCACATGTTCAAATGAACTGTTAAATGGATGAGTAAAAACCTTACATTAACTTCATGTAAACCTCAGGAAAATAAGTTGCCAATTTATCCTTTTTATCGATGTAATACTAAAATAGAATAGAGTAGAATACACTATTAAACATATATACATACACACATGTACAGTGCAATGCAATGCTTTTTCAATATATCTCAGCTTGTGTGGAAGCTGGGGTCAGCCATTGTAGGCTGGAGCAGACAGGGCCTGCTTAAAGGCCTAACAGGTGCTGCACGGCAGAGCCGGGATTCAAACACGCAATCATCTTACTGATAGCTTAACTGTTTACTTTATTTGTTTGAGCATATCAATTCATGAAAACAAAAAAATATTATATATCTAAGTTTATATTACTTGGGATGATGGGTTGTGTTGTTTCTTTATGCACGAAATATCATTATTATTTAAGATTGTGTTTGCTCCCAACTCAAGAAAAATATTGTTCATTAAAATGGTAAATAAATCGTGTTGCCTTGTTTGTCACTTCATCCAGCAACTAAGTAAAAAGAACCGAGCACAATATACATTTATTTGTTTTACAGCTATGATTCTATATATAAATAGGAAAGTAATTGTTAAAATTATCACACACTTGCAGTAAGATTTTTATTTAATTATTTACCAATATAACCCATCAAGCACATTGTTTCTAACCTTACAGTACAGTACTGTCATGCAAAATTTGCCAAGTAAACAGGTCAGGTAAATAAATTTTTTCCATTATTCATTTATTACCATATAAAAAAAGGAATCAAACCCAGGCCTTTGTGGTGCGAACATATTGCAAATAATTTACATTTGTTTTTATTTCATCCTCTGGACAAAGTGATGAAAAAAGACCAGCCAGTCTGGTTGCATGTCTTTGGACTGTGGGAGGAAACCAGAGATTTATAGGAGGTCTGTACATATATT
>JAYDZG010000043.1:23825786-23837934 GCA_034509265.1 Microcambeva bendego
CTCGACTGGTGTACATTTAATGATAGTAATGTAAGTACATCTTATTACACTTGAATATTTTTTTTCTTTATCACTGTAAATAATTTGTGTAATAACGGTACAGTCATAAACCAACTGTTCAATGTGCCTTGAGTACTCATCACGACGTTGGCATTAACATTTTTAGCATTATAGAGGGTTCTAGAAAGATCTGAATGATTCTACAGATTGGCTCTGGAAGAATCTGAACTGTTCCTGAGCATTTTCCCTTTTTTTATTTTTTTTTTGTAAAAATCTAGAACATTCTAAAGGGTTGTAGCAAAGGTCACAATTCTGAGCTTACTGCCATGGTGGCTCAGAGGGTAGCACTATCTCCTCACAGCAAGAAGGTTGATGTGCAGCCGGCTGGATGGTCTGGGTCCTTTCTGTGTTGTTTTGCGTGTTCTCCCCGTGTCCAAAGTGGGTTTCTTCACGGTGCTTCGGTTGTCTCCCACAGTCCAAAGACAATCAAAATTGTTCATGACTGTGTTTGGCATTGAAAACGTAAACTAATGAATCTTGGGTCCTGTCATGAATGTAACCAAAGTGTAAAACATGACGTGGATAATAAATTATTAAATTACACCCCCCTGAGGGATTTGATTAATCTTATCGCTTATTAGCTCAATGACCAAAGCTGATGCAGCATTAGTTAGTTGAAAACCAACATCATTTTTTTGATGGGGAAAGAAATCACCATTTAATTGCATGTTGACAGGGATGCTTGGTGCTGTATTTGAGAACAGTGAGGTTCTAGAGTAAATTTTACATTTCAACCCTGAGCTAATTATCAGAATCTGGTCTTGCCGTTAACCGTCTGATGATTACTGTCTCTATTTCAACTAACCGGAATGTATTCTTTTATACTTTTGTACATTTTTAAATCAAACTGTGCCATATCTGTATATTTCTGCTTTATTTGTTCTGTGCTTTTACATTGTCGTTTAATGTGCCTTACAATCAAAACTGTCAGAATGTGTAAAATTGAATTGAATGAAATATCTGTACTTGATCACTGGTTTGATTATAATTACTGTGTGTTCCTAACAGCAGTTTATTCTCTATACAGTAATTGTTTGCCTTATAATATTTCCTGTATCAAAATACCTAAATGTTTTTTGCTAGTAAAAAAAAAGTAATTAAAACATTTGTGTATCACTTTTGTCAGAAGTCCGGTCCAGGTCATCTAACAGACACAAAAAGAAAGAAACAACGTAAGCTATATTGTTCTTGCTAAAACACATTTTCATTGTCTTAAACGTCCTCTCCTGTTCTCAAATCAAAATGTAAGATACTTTCACGAAGCCTCTATTTTCACAAAAACTATTTTATCTTTTTTTAAACTGTCATCAATGCAGACAAAACCAGTGCCAGTGCACAAACACTACACAACAGTTATTACACACTACACAAAATGATACTAAACACTGTTTTTATTATAGCAAAACTAAAGATCTTCATTCGGGATTTTTAATCATTTCATTTTTGTACACATGAAACATTTGTGTATAAATGTGTAAATACTAAAGAAGGAACAAAAATACATGATATAAACGGCAATACATGTGTTTATTGTACACTGTGCCCAATTATTAGGCAGTGAGTATTTTGTCCATATTGTCATTCTTAGGCATATTTTCTAACTCTTAAACTGGATAAACTTGACTGCTTAATGGACTTAATCATGGCAGGTGATGTGTATATGTGTAATGAGGGAGGGTGTGGCCTAAGGAGGTCAACACCCTATATCAAGGTGTGCACAATTATTAAGCAGCTTCTTTCTCTGGGCAAAATGGGCCAAAAAAGAGATTTAACTGACTCTGAAAGGTCAAAGATTACCAGCACTCTTGAAATTGCTAAGATATTGGGGCGTGATCACATAACCATCAAATGTTTTGCTACAAATAGTCAACAGGGTTGCAAGAAACGTGTTGAGAAAAAAAAATACAATTTAACTGCAGGATTTGAGAAGAATCAATTGTGAAGCTACCAGGAACACATTATCTTCCAGTTCTGTCATATTCCAGAACTGCAACCTACCTGGAGTACCAAGAAGTACAAGATGTTCAGTGCTCAGAGACATGGCCAAGGTAAGAAAGGCTGAAACTCGACGGGTTTCTGTTTTAACGTGACACATCGTGACAGACTTCATGTTCAAGTTTAATCCTTGTGGTCTGTGTTCAGTTCAGTTCAGGTAATTTTCTTAAACCACTTATCTTAATTAGGGTCGGGTAGAGGTGCTGGAGCCTATCCCAGCTCTTCAACTGGCACAAGGCACACAGACACCCTGGACAGGGCGCTAGTCCATCGCAGGTACCTACAGGACAATTCAGTGTCTCCAATCAACCTGGTGGGATGTCTTTGGACTGTGGGAGGAAACTGAAACCCTTTGGCATGTGTGTATTAACATATTGTCTATAGCGGAGAGTAAAACCTGAATAATAAACATTTTTAAAAGGGGTGTCTACATATTTTTGACAACATAGTGTTGGTCTTTCAGTTACTTCTGGATATTTGAACTTTTTAACTTCTCAGTTTTGTGTTATTTTTCTTCATTTGTTTATTATGTGTTTACTGAATATCTAACGGCAGTATGTTGGAAGCAACCCAAGATTAATTTGTTTTAAGAGGTTCAAAGTCACGGTTTGTTACTGTTGGTCTGTATTGCAATTATTGGTTTAATGCAACAATATAAAAGCAAATGTGAGGAATCTTTTCTTTTTTGGTTAATAGATGCCTGGGCTGTTTATTGTTACTCTGATTTCATGTTTACCAATGGGAGTGCAGAAATAGATTCTGAAGAGCTTATTTAAGGTAAACAGGTGCCAAGTTAAACCCATCTCTGTTGCCACCCTGTAATGCTTCTTAATGCTAATAAAGCCGTCTATGACTGCATGAGTCCTTCACTTAAGTGACATCAAAAAGCTGCTAATGTGGCTAATTGTAACTCACTTTTAGCAGTTAGCATGTTTTATTGTATTTCAATTAACTGTCCTGCTAAAAAGGAATTGAAAGAATTTTAATCTGTTATGTGTTTCACAACACAGAACACAGTCCAGGTGTTGTTAAACCCGCTTTGGTAAAATAATATAACAGCAGAGTAACATGGAAGGATGCTGGTTTAATGAAAAACATTCAAGCAACCACAAGACACTTAAAAAATAACAAAGCTTAAGTATGACATACAGCCGAAGTCAAGCATTGGGAAACATGGGAAGCATGGATTGGCAGTATTGGGATTTCAGAGATTTGTGTAAAATCTGTATTGATGGAATACTTAACAATGTTAAAATAAACTGTTTATGTGTATATATGCACCAAATCTAAAATTCATTTGATGCCATTTAACTTTATAAAGTCTGTTTTAATCACACGACCAAAAAAAGTACAGAGATGACTGAAATCCAAAGTCTGCCATTGCACACATCTAAATGTAATCAGCCTAGCTGACTGAGTCCCGACATCTATAATATTATTACTTTATTATGCATCTTAGTTACATCACATAATGTTTAATTATTGAGTGAAATAAAAAAAGACCTCCCACCCACCACCTTTCCCAACTCAATGATTGTTTAGAAAAAAAGAACATAGAAAAATAAAGCATACATGTTAAACTAAGATCAATAAATAAAATTTACAATATAAACAATGAACAGATAAATACTCTGCTTACATAACTTAACATGGTAAGAATAAAAGGTTGGTTCTGATGAAGCCAGTCATTAAAAGAGCAGTGTCTCCATGATTACATGGTGAACTAATTGTTGAAACAAATGTAATTCTTGCTCCTCACAGTGCTTACTGTTTGTGTTTGAGGAATACAGGGTCCTTAAGGACGTTACTGTTAACACAACATGGCATTATTCAGGAATAAACCAAGAAGCCAATACACCATAATTTTAAACAACAGTTTACATTGTAAATACAGAACGTTACAACCTCCAGACAAACAATGGCTCACATGTTTCACATTACTTGTGACGGTAACATAACGATAGTGGCTTAACTGTATCAGAAACATGAACGTGTATGTTTTCTCAAAATGTTTCTATTCATTTCAACTTTCTTTTTTAATGCTTCTATAAGGACACAAACCAAGGCCATCTGGGTGTACACTACACAACATTTTAATGACATTTTGCTAACTGTAGTTCAATTGCAATAAACCATCACTATTCAGTTTAAAATAATAAAAAAGGTATTTAGCAAAATATAAAGAATTACAATCTATTGTATATTTTAAAAATTGTACATAAAGTAAAATTTAATATGATTGCCTGGAAACTGCCAAAATGTTAGCAACACCAAATGTTGACACAAATTATGGACACATTAACCCCCTTCTTGCTGCCTGTTTTGGCCTTTGGGGTGACAAAAAAATGAAGAGAACTCAGCATCCACTGTTACGGCGCATGAAGGCGTGCCCACGGACGGCGTACTGCATCTCCATGAAGGTCAGAGGCCCTACCGTGATCTCACAAGGGCCCTGCACCTTGAAACCGGACTTCTGGTAGAACTGTACGAGGAAATCCTCACACATGAGGACAGCACGCCGCACGTACGGCAGGCAGCGCAGGTACTGCAGGTAGCGCCACATCAGGATGGAGCCCCGACCCTGCTGTCGGAAGGTACGGTGTACGGCAAGAACGTGGATGTGGACTGTAGTCCCATGTGGTTTGTGTAGAGTCAGGGCTTCCTAAAAATGAGACGATAGAAAGTGTTGGTACATTGCATACCTAGTATGATCTTGAAATCAGGAATGTTAACTATAAATGTCACACTACACTTTATGTATTCCTCCACAATTTTTATTTCTTAATATTTATTCACATTTACATTTTATGAAGTAGTACTCAAATACAACAATTGCTTATCGGTGTAATGCCAAACGAGCTCATAGTCATGTGTCCAAATACTTTTGACCATATGCCGTATGCTTTCTGAACATGGTAGCAATTAGGAGTGATGTCTCCATACTTTTGCATAGTGGACACAATAACATAATTAATAAACCTGTGTTCTTACATTGGTGAGGCGGTCCTGGTCCCACAGTGAGCCAATGATGAAGGCGACCAGCCGACCCTCCACAAAGTAGCCGAGAGAAAGTTCAGGGCACAGTGTGAGGAAGTGGCGCACCTCGTCCAGATGCAGTGGGCATTCACCGGAGACAGAGATAAATGCTAAGAGGGTACAGAACAGGGTCAGTCACATATAGTGAATTCTTAACTCAGAGATTTAACATAAGTAAAAAAGTCCTAGGGCAGAAATTGTTTGATTTTATAGTTACTATAATATACCAACTGATATTTCAGTGACAGTGTAAAAAATGTATTTACTTTGAAATACCTGACACCAATTTAAAATTTAATAGAAATCTTTAAACAACATCAAATGTGAGTCCATATCTGTATTTAATTGTATCCATTTTATCCTTCAAATTTAAAGAACTATAATAAATGAATACTTTTTGTAAATCATTTTTCAGTACATGTAAACATTATTTTAGGCATTTAAGTGCATAACAAATGTCGAAATGATAGAATTGTTAAATATTTCATAAAAGTAATTCAACCTTTTAAATATGTATTTACTAAAATAATATTTCTTTGTGATGTTTAGTAGTGATTCACAGTGGTAAATTAAGCTAGCCGATCACTGCTGAGATCCATAGTTCAAACCCCCAGTGGAGCTTTTGGCCAGACAGGCATCTACACCCAGACGATTGGCTTTGGAGGCCTGTCAAGGGTGAGTCACTGTACTATGTCCAGTAAGTCTGGAAAAGTTGGACCCACCTTAACCATGACTAGGATGGAGAGATAGAAGAACCACAAACTATGGGTTTTAGTTTAAGTTATTGGTGGTAGTTGCAACATCTGACATTTGTAATGTAGTGAAATTAAGCATTTGTTTATTCATTCCTTCATTATTTCACTCTATCATTTAGTTACATTAATAAATGCTAACTTCTGTAAAGTAACTAGGAGTGAGAAGCAGAGGCTTTGGACGTCATGTTACTGATCAACACCCACACTACCACAGATGCCAATGTGCTGTCAAAATTCTTCTCCTGCTTCTTTAGTGTGAGAACAATGCTAGTATATATAGTTACAGATATAAATGTTTGCATACACTTGGTATAGACCCAATACAAAGATGTTTGGGTTTTATGAGTTTTACCACCGCTTTTTTCTACTCAGGGTCAAGATGATTTGGAAACATCTTGACCCTACATAAAACTACATAAAACTATTATAAGCTTCTGAGCTCAGGTGTTCACTGTCAGGCGTGAGTGGGATTATAGCCCTTGATCCTGCTTTTACTTTGTCCATGTGATCAGCAGCAAATTTCAGGTAATCTTATATGAGCTATGCCAATGTCCCTGCATGACAGCTCTTAAGCCCACGGTAATGCAAAGCTCACTTGAATGTTGCCCGTGTTCCACATGTTCCAACAGCTATTAATATATGTTTAGGAGGTTCTGTACAGTATATTTTGTATGAGTAGAAATATACACAAATAAATGTAAGGCTACATGCAAAATGAGGATCTACGTGGGTGTAATCTGGGTGCTCTGGTTTCTTCCTACAGTCCAAAGACATGCACGTGAGGTAAATTTGAGAAACAAAATTATTCATGGGTGTGTTTGACAGTGTAAACTGTGTAATCTTGAATAACGACTATTCTGGGTGTAAAAGGGTGTAAACATGACGATCAAAAGCAAAACGAACGAACAAACAAAGCTGCGTAAGTCAATGGAACATTAAGACTGTTTTACTGCACGTTCTTACACGTGTGAACAAACTTTTAACGAGCTGAATGTAAAATGTAAGAATAACTCACCCTCTCTTTCGATTTCGAACACACTGATTGCATCCTCGGTATTTAAGGATCTGAACTCGCTGGCCGGCAGGGTGTGTCTGCGCTGGCGCGCGGGCAGCACCGGGGTGTGGAGAGGCTTCATGAACGGTAGCGCGCTCATGACCGACATGATTAATATTTTTTAAATCCAAAAGTTATTTACACACAAAAAAATGTAATATTTTAAACTGCTCTGGACTGACCGAAACTTTATATTCACAGACCGGGCAGATTTGGTTGAGCTCTTATACGGAAGAGGCTGGGTGTGTGAGCGCGTGACGTCCCGCTCGGTGCGCGTGAACAGAATGAACGCGTTGAGGCAGGTGAGCGCGTATTTATATCCTGATCTGATTAAGCACCCGTTAGTCACCCGTAATAATAGTCTGATGCGTTAAGTAGAAGATTTTCTCACGAGGCGGCTGTCAGTTTTGCTTTTAACAGCATTTTAATTTTACCACGATATTAAATAATCATGTCCATAATGAAGAATGTTTGCGTGGTCGTTTACATGTCAAACACACCCACGAACAATCTTGTTTCTCCAATTCACCTCACTTGGATGTCTTTGGACTGTGGGAAGAAAACAGAACACCCAGATGATTGGCTAAACACCAAACTTACTTTATCAGGGCTTGGTAATTTAATAAATTAAACTAATTCACTGAAGTGAATACTGAGAAAATACTAAAACTTGAGTGTAAGAGAATGTAAAACTGACTCTTTAAGTGAACAATGAGTCCATTAAATAATTTTGATGTATTCAGAATAGAGGCATCAAAGCATTTTAATAAGAGGGGGACATCTTATTTAATGAATTAATTAGATGCCACTTCCTGTATTACTGTGTATTTTAATGAGTTGATGGGTGCAAGTAACTTGTTTTCTTTTTTATTTAGATGTAACACAACCTAAGTCTTAACTGTATGTTTTAAAATAAAAATTATGTCCATTATGTTTGGGGAGGGAGCAAATATTTTAAACGATTGATCATCAGCCAACCATCCTCCTTGCATGTCCTCCTTGCATGTCCTCGGCTCACTCTGGTTTCCTCCCACAATCCAAAGACATGCCACCATGTCTGGGATAGGCTCCAGCACTCCTACCTTATTAGAATATGTGGTTTAAGTAAATGAACCGAACTGACAATTCACTTCACTTGTAAAGCCGGAAAACCCGGAGTGGACTTTCAGTGGTTTGTGGATTCTCCTATCAATCAAGTGGAATGGATTTTTCCACGAAGCAATAAAACAGTGCTGGTTGAAGTAATATTTTATGTGAAACTAATAATTATAAAGTGTGAAGAGATTTCATAGCGACGCCCATGATTCAGATTTTTTTTCAGAGTGTTATTATTATATAAAACCTTCCTATTAAACCTCCACCTCTGTCAGCGCGCTGAGTCATTGTGCGCGCGCGCGCGTGCGTGTGTGTTTTGGGAGGGGAGGTTCTTGCACCAACGTTTCCAGGTGATCTTGGTGATGTGAGATTTAGGAGGAAGAGATGATCCTCACTGTGCTATCTGAAGATGAGTGAGTCGCGGGGTGGATCTGCGGTGAAGGACTTTGCGGCGGTGTGTATCGCAGCAGTGGTGTCTGAGACCGCAGTAGCTCCATTAGAGAGAGTCAAACTCCTGCTGCAGGTAAGTGGAGCTCTCCTAAATCTCTCAGCATCATGTATAACCAGGTATGAAAACCACAGGGATAAAGGACTTTCGGGACATCGGTGGAGAAGAACGTCTATAGAGAGCAGATCATTGTTTGTGGTTGCGATGTTCACGTGATTGTAGAAGTGGTCAGGTGACATGCCTCTTTTTCAAGGGTAAAGTCATCACATCACGACTATAAAAGCGTGACTGTATAATGATTCCTACTTATTTATAAACTTTCTCTCTGGGATTAATAATTGGGATCAATAACTGGGATTTACTCAATAAAGAAATCTATCTTTTCAATTAAAAACATATAACATTATTCATTGTGGTGTGTACATAATGAAATAATAATTAAAAAAACATTAGTCATTGTGGTGTGTACATAATGAAATAATAATTAAAAAAAACATTAGTCATTGTGGTGTGTACAACTGTTTGAAATTGTTAAGACAGGATGGTTTAGGCTGAATTTTTTTTTTAAACGGCATTAGATATTGTCAGAAATTAGTAAACATACTGAGCAGAAAAGGTGTTTCAAGTAAACACCTATAAAAGTAAAAGTGTAGAAGTTATAGTAGAAGTAGTAATACAAGAATATAGAGTACGGCTTTGAGCAGAAATTGGAAACCAGACTGAAGTATTGATGTCAGCAATAGATGTCTTCAAGTAAACACTTTAGCTCAGCAAATTCTCTGAGAATAAAAACATCTTTTTCCTTTTTTCTCTCAGTACATAATATGATACTTATACTGGAAAAACTATGAAGTTTTTATATTATATAGTATATACACGTTTATATATGATCTTATTTAATCATTTACTGATTTTCTTTTTGGTATTTAGGCCTTTCCTATGCTTGAACACAGGTGTAGGAACATGTTTGCATATACACAACCTTTCTTGAAAAAGCTTTAAAAGAAATTGTTACAAAACTTTTTTAAATAACATTTTTTTCGGCAATATTTTTGGAGCTGACTAATTAACCACAGCTCATACTACTCAGTACACTGATCAGGTTACGGTGTGACATCAATAGGGCAGAGGAACAATGTGTATGTACTAGTGACCATAGCAGCCAGAGAGGAGCACTATAGCTTCAATAGACCCCACTGTATGGGAACAACACTTGTAATTAGTGGGTTTGACAAAGTCCCACCAGTTATTGAAATGCACACAATTGAGGACACAGGAATACAAAATTGATGTTTGCATGGATCTTTAACAGGATGCAAATTTTACTGCAAGCCAGTCGGACACTTTAAATGCCTGAAATGAAAACATATACACAACAACTACAGTTCAGTCATACAGCCACCAAAGCATACTAAACAACCAGAAGAGAAGTTCTACAGTTGTGATTCAAATTATTTCTCAACAATCAAGGTCAGGATGAGAAGTGTTCACTGTTCATCTGGAGCCTGGTGGATCAGATGTCACAATTCTGATACGTCAATGTTTGCAATGTGGTATAAAGCATAAAACATTTGGATCAAGCTTCCTTATCTACCAGTCTGACAGAGTAAGATCATGACAGAAATCCACAGCTGTTTGCTACTATGATGTAAAGTGGAAAATATAATGATCTGGGGATTGTTCATGTACTCTCTATGGGGTTTTTGTGTTCTCTGTGTGTCCACGTGACTTTCCATGAGGAGCTTCAGTTTCTTCTCATCTTCTCAGAAGACCAATTTTTAATTCGGCCAATTGGAGCTTCTAAAAATGTGTGCATGTATTCCCTGGGATTGGCAACCTGTTGGGGGTGTTTCCTGCCTTTATCCAAAGACCCACATTTCAGACCGACTATGTAATTAAATGTATGTGGAGGCCCTTTTATATCTTGTCAATATGAACACACTTAAATTAATATCAGTAAACATATGGAATTTCCCAGTTTCAAGTCAGTGAAGTAATAACTTAATGCTTTAACTTTCCTGCAGGTGCAACATGCCAGTAAATACATTCCAGCACAGAAGCGCTACAATGGCTTCATCGACTGCTTCATGCGTATTCCGAAAGAGCAGGGTGTCCTCTCATACTGGAGAGGCAATCTGGCCAACGTGATTCGATACCTTCCCACCCAGGCCCTTAACTTCACCTTTAAAGACAGATACAAGATGCTTTTTCTGAATGCCGTGGACCAGCACACTCAATTCTGGCGCTACTTTGCAGGAAACTTGGCATCGGGGGGTGCAGCCGGTGCCACCTCGCTTTGCTTTGTCTATCCGCTTGACTTTGCTCGGACCCGTCTGGCAGCCGACATTGGCAAGGCAAGAGCGGAGAGAGAGTTCACCGGTCTGTACGACTGTTTTAGGAAAATACTGAATTCTGACGGTCCTAGAGGTCTTTACAGAGGTTTCAGTGTGTCCATACAGGGCATCATCATCTACAGAGCTGCCTACTTTGGAATTTACGATACAGTCAAGAGTAAGTTAAATGAAAGATCTGAGAAGTTACAGATAGCTTTAGATGAGTTCAACTAAATTCCCCGTTTTGTTGCAGGTAGGTTACCAGATCCAGAGAATATCCAGTTTGTAGTAAGCTGGATGATTGCTCAGAGCGTAACCACGTTTGCTGGATTCATTGCATACCCACTAGACACAGTACGCCGCCGCATGATGATGCAGTCCGGACTTAACAGTGGTGAGTCAGTACGAGGTTATACTTATTTTGTTGCAGAACATGTGAACCCATGATATTTCATGTTTTCTCTAGTCAACTTTATTTCATTTATTCATACAAATGACCCATACCAGTACCCACAGCTATGCCTTTGAGATGTGTGCAGCATGTGGTAGTTCACCCCAAATTGGTTCAAAAATGCATGGACCGCCCTTGACAAGATAACATTTTGAAGGCAGCATATGTGGTTCTACAATATCAATGAACGTTTCTGCGTTGATACTGAAGTGTAATTTACCTTTGCCAAAAGCACTGACACAACCCCATTTCTGTACAGACCCTGGCTTTTGGACTAACTTAAGTAACAGTCTGGATGGTCCTTTGTATTTGGTCAGGAGCACCTGGCATCTATAGGATCGCCGTTTCAACTTATTTTGAAATGTGTTGTTGATCTTCAGTGTAGAAATTAATAAATTAAGTGAAGTTGCCCTGACAAAACCTATTCAGGTCATTCTGTCAACAATAAAATAAAAGTCAAAGTAAATGTCAGAAATGCTTATAGTGACGAATGTAGAATAATGTGCATATACCTGCTGTTCTGTTTTTGTAATTCCAGCAGATGTCCTATATTCGAACACAATGGAATGCTGGAAGAGAATTGCTTGTGATGAAGGAATCAGTGCCTTTTTCAAAGGAACTTGTTCAAACATTCTCAGAGGAATGGGGGGTGCACTAGTCCTGGTATTGTATGACGAAATTAGGAAGATCCTGTGAACGCAATCTTTTGCGTTATCAGAAGATAAACCTAACTCTAGAGACCAAAACCCTAAAATTCATTAAAAACTACAGACGTTGACATGAGGAATGTCTACGCACAATGTTTGTACATGTTAACTATAATATACTGACCTCTCAAATTGTTCTCCGGTTTCCTCCCACAGTCCAAAGACATGCTACCAGGTTGATTGTAGACACTGAATTGTCCTGTAGGTACCTGTG
>JAYDZG010000043.1:23868307-23878559 GCA_034509265.1 Microcambeva bendego
GTCACACTTCAAATATTACTGACCTGTGCTAAAGTCAAGTCTATCACCTTTACACACAGATATTCCTTCTTAAATTGATTTATTTTGTTCACCCTCTCTATTCTTTTGTATGTGAAAAAGTTTGTCCACTCCTTTAATACAGCCTTGATTTAAGTACCTCAGAGTTTACCCTGATAAAGATTGCATTATAGCAATTAATAGTAACTTTGATCTATTCTATTCTTTCTTTCTCTCTCTCTCTCTCTCTCTCTCATACAGCTGAAACTTGAGGATCGATCCATTGTACCTCGAGACTTTGTGCGTCGAATGAATTCAAATGTAAGTCACTCAGTTATCACATCTGATTGTTAATTACACTGTTCAGGGCTCTCCAACTTCATGTCAAGTCTGCTCTCACTTCACGCTTTATTAATCGAGCTATCGGCTTTTCAGATGTTAATCAAGCTTATTGAATTCGTTTTGGCTAACGGATAGAATTGCTCTGAAGTCATTTGTGCACAGCTATTAAGGTTCAGGTCATAGATAATTTCTCGATCCTTCTGTCATTGCAGGATAAGCAGTGTGGTATAGTCACCAACATTAACACTGAGTGTGCAGTCAACCTGGTGGGGACCAACTGCTGTCTGTATCCCGTGAACAGTCGAGACCTTCAGCATATCTGGGTAAGTTTCTCTGTGTGCAAAATATACAATACTCGGATTTAATGGACTAGGTGACTATAGCAAAGATGCATTCTCATAATACTCTTTTCTATCAGCAGGCTAATTTGTTTTTTGTAATGTTTAGTACATAATGGCAAAAAAGTCACCACTAGGTGGGAGAAGTGTGTCGATTTTCCATTCTGTAGTTCTATTGTAAACACAACCTCTAAATGCATGAGGTAGATAGTGAGGTGTTTTTTTTGTTGTTTTTTTTTTTTCTTATAAAGTTGTTTTCGAGTACCCTTTGGCTTTCAAAGCTCTTCAGTTCGGGGGTAAACCAAGGAGAAGTTCGATTCAAAGAAATCTGTCTTGTTTTAAGTGAAGCAAACGCATTTAGAGTACTTGAAATAATTATTATAAACTGTACTAATATTGTCAATAGAGGATTCCTCCACAGTAAGTTTGACAGCGAGTTTAGATCAACAGAGGATGGCGGAAAGAGACATTAGTTCAGACTTTAGAATTAGAAATGGGGAGACTGAGGCAACATTCAATGAGCTTATGATCAGAAAACCCAACATTACAGCCTGTAACATCAACATTATTGATCCAATTGGTACAGAACAAATCCAATGTGGGGCCATGAAGGTGAGTGGGAAAATGTTGATGAAAACATTCAAAAACTGACACAGACAAACAGCTGGTATCAACTGGTATCCAATGGACAGACTTGAATTAATTACCCATCATGCTACAAAATGACATGATTTGGCATTAAAATACAAACAAACATCATGAACTTTACTAAATATTTTTTCACTGGCCTTTTGTATCCACAAGTAAAAGGCAAAAAAGCTTGAGAATATGTAACTGGATTTATCAGTACAGAAGAATTGCTGTGATGTTTTCCATGTGTCTCTTTTTAACTAAACCAGAGCAGAAAAAAATATGTAATATGTCATCCAGAATGACAATGAAAACATAATGATAAACATTTTACAAATACAAACTTAAGAATGTTACAAAGTTAGAACAAGTAAACAAGACATTTTAAAATCCGATCTTATCCAATGTCATCGTTGTTCATAAAATATTTGAAACCATGTTTTTAAGCGTACAGCAATATGACTGATCAGAAATGCAGCATCTCTTTGAGGCAAACCAAATACTAGCAATGTTGTAATCACTGACCTGGATTATTTATTCCTCAATCCCCTCTTCTGTAGTCTTTTATGTATGGTGATTACATTGTTTATGACTTCTGGTTGGGGAAGGTGTATGACCTCAGCAATCGCATCATCCTGAAGCTGTCCAATGGAGCAAGGTATTCATCTTTTCATCCTATTAAAATATTGTAAATGTATGGTGGAAAAAAAACATACTTCCACTTGAAGGCCTACAGTGCAATAGAACCCACTGCGAAACCAACTTACTGCTTTGCTTGATTCATTTATTTATATAGTGCTTACATAATAAATGTCTTTATCTTATATAATGGCTTTGGTTTTTCTAAGCTTTCATTTCCCCCTTTTGGCCATCAAACACAAAACATTGAAAAATGGCAACATGGTTGTGGAGACTTGAGAAAAAAATTGGTACAATGACCCTGTGTGCCAAATAAACCTTGATTTATATCACTCACCAATATTCCTGTTTATATTTTTGGCCTTCACTTCATGTGTAATAAACTTAAATCATCTGTGTGCAGATGTTCTATGAGTGAAGAAGATGGTTCCAAGCTTTATGATGTTTACCCTAATGTCAGTGATTCGGTAAGATTTTACGTTGGTACTTATGAATTGTATCTTACACCGGTGACTTTAAAAGAAGAAAGTAAAAACCTTTTTAGTAAAACAACAGATGCAGTTGTTATATTTAGGGTTTATTTTTAATTTTTGAAATGAGAACAGATGGTAGACTAGCAGTGTAGAAAGCACCAGTTTAAAACATCACTATGCAGAGAAAATGATGAAGTCTCCTTGCTCGGTATCTAGTTCCAACATTTTTCTCTGTCTCTGTCCATGTCTAAAGGGGCTGTTCTTTGATGAGGCTTACGGTTTTTACCCTGGTCAGGTCCTTATTGGGCCAGCTAAAGTCTTCTCGAGTGTGCAGTGGCTGTATGGAGTGAAACCTGTGCTCAGCAAAAAGAGCAAATTCAGGGTGGTGGTGGAGGAGGTAAGTATGAGGTTAAAGGTTAAGAGATATTTCTGTGACCATTGCACGTTTTCATTAATTTACTCTAATTAATTTAATTTATACTCCAAACCTGTCTGACCAAATAAGCCCAACCTGAATGGAAGATTCTGAAAGCAGTTATAAACTACTATAAACCAGTAAAACAGTCGGAAATAATGATTGTTTACTAAAGTCCACCTACATTTTCTTCATTGCTTGTTTCTGTATAAATGATATAATCAAAAGTTATTAAGAAATAAATCTTATTAAGACAGCACGTTCTAATGAAAAAACAGTGAAATTTATCTTGAAGAGCTGGACATTATAGCTCAGTGGCTAAAACTGCCGACTTGCATCAAGATGTTTGTGGGCTCGATTCCCAGTTGGAGAGGTCTGGTTGCTTTCTGTATGTAGTTTGCATGTTCTCCCAATGTGAGTCCAAACACTTGCAAGTGAGGTGAATTGGAGATACAAAATTGTCTGTGAATGTGTCTTAATATTGAAGTTTCTGAGCTGTTGAACCATTAACTACCTGCCATGTCATGAACTTAACCCAACTGTGTAAAACATGATGCTAAAATCTGGAGCTGGATTAATCTGGATTAATAAAGATTAATTCATCTGTCCATCTCCAGGACTGGTCCTGGTGTCGGCATGAAAGGGGAGGGGGAATGTCCACTAGAACTTTGTGGAGCTTTAGCATGGCTCTGTCTGGGAACCCAATCCTGGCAGATGATCAGAAGGCTCTGCAGGTTGAACACACATTCACAGTTGGGATTTAGAAAGGAGTCGATCGGGATATAAAAAACAGGCCATATTAAAACAAGTCTGGGCTGGCTTGTTTTTATGTGTCTGCCATTGTTGCTACAGACAGCATTAATTAATCATTGTGCTTAATGCCCAGCATTTGTAGCTAGTGTCAGATTTGATATTACATAAAAAGTATGATTTTATTAATATAAAAATATGGGTGTGGAGTAGAAACCAGTAGTGTTGAATATCACACATTGTATTTCTAGGTGCAGGTTGTGGAACTAAAAGTGACGTGGATCACTAAGAGTTATTCTCCTCAAGGCTCAGACAGCGTCTTTCCTCCTCCATCCACAATCACTCAGGAGAACCTCTGCAGGTACTACAAATACAGTACTTGTAAGTAATATGTCATTGTCGATTCAGGCTTACAAATTCAAAAAATGATACCAATTTGTGAATCTAGTGATTGGGTGACTTATCAGTGATTGTTAGTTCCGGTCCTGATCCCCAAATCAAAACTAGGGTTGTGTCAGGAAGGACATCCAGTCTAAAAAAACAAATGTGCCAAATGTGGGACGAATGATCCGCCATGGCAACCCTAGATGAGAGCAGTCAAAGAGGATTTTTGAGTCATTCTTTTATCCACCACATTGTAAATCCAAATTAGGTCTTTACTTTCAATTTCAGCTGCACTAGCAGCAAGGTAATACACTGTGTGCTCGGAGACACTGAAGATGCACGAACACTCATAATTGGCGATTGTGATTCAAATCAGTAATGACCTTCATCACAGGTGTACTCTTGTATTCATCCATTAAACATGACAACACACAGGGTGCATTGCAGTGTTAAGCCCGATACAGACTGTACTTCCAGCACAGGCCAGGTATTGTTATGAGCATTTCTCTCTGCAGCACTGCAGTAATACAGGGTCATCTTTTATTTGTAAATGAAAGCTATTAAATATCTTGCACTGCAGCAAAGTCTGAACCTCCTCCGCTGGGCTTTAACAATATTTCAGAGTGCAGCATTATCTGATCTAGAATGGTGAGAACAGATCATTGTTAGAGATGAGCTTTTGCACTACGGTATCTCAGATCACTTTATTATTTGATCTCTCTTGCTTAGAGTAAAGCGCCTGGGATATTTCGACCACACGCAAAGGCAGCTGGGGGAGCGAGCTCTGTATATATTTCCTGCCAAAGGAGATGCAACACGAATCACTTGCGAGGGGCCAGAGGGGGCGCCGGTTACACCTGAGGACACAGTCATTCGCAAGGTGAGGGTTCCTTAAACTCTGGAGTTTCCATGCTAAGATTTTAGCATTTATAAACAAATTATTGATAATATTTTTTTGACATTCACATCGCAAAATATACACTTACTGAGCACATTATTAGGTACACCCTTTGGTAGTAAGACTTTTGGTATTAATTACTTTACAAGCTACAACTAAGATGACTTTGTGGGTATAAAACTTGAGATTGACGTTGGCACCTCTATGCCTGTGCCTCACTGACCAGATATATGACTATTGCATCTGATATATTTATACAGAACACACACTACTCTATCATCAACATATTACTATCAATGCAGTGCTTAGGATGTTTAACCATTTCAATAACATTTGAGCAGTGGTGATCCAATGGGGGTCACTTGCTGACAAAATGTATCGAGCAATAAATGTGATTCTGTAAACAATTGTTTACCCACAAAGGTCATCTAGATGGTAGATGTATAATTCTTTTTATACACATCATTATTTTTTGTATACGGCTGTAGAAATAAATAAGAGACTACTTCAAAATTTGTCATTGTTTAGTTTTGCAATTTATGGGAGTGTGTTTGGCCAAAATCAGCAATTTATTTCTATAAAGAAGAATAAGAATTCTTAAAGAATTTAACAATAATACTCATTTTGGTCAAACAGATATTGTAAATCTAAAAAAAACTAATCATTTTGAAGTGGTCTCTTATTTTTTTCCACGACATTTTATAAATGTTAACTTTTTCTACATTAGTTTTCTTAATATATGCACAAACACTTCTTATATCTGTCTCATTAAACAAACATTTGGAAGTCGTCAAAGTTAAAATAGAGAGTCTGCCCAGTTACAGAGCTGATCACGATCCTACACCTTTTCCAGTGTGAGTGTGAGGACGATTAACACTTCTTGTCAGCAGCCCTGCTCAGAGTCGGTGACGTCTGTCTTCTCTCTGTCTCTCTCTCTCTCTCTCTCTGTCTCTCACACACTTTTTTAAGGTTAAACAAATGCTTAAAAAGCATCCTGGAAAGAAAGTTGCCGAAAGTGCAGACTCTCATTCCAACAGCATACAGCTGACCATGAAACCAGATGAGGATGAAGGTGCAGTATTGACTGAATGCTACTGACTTCAGTTTAATTAATTTAGAAAAAATATTACATTAAAGCTGCCGGGGGTATAATTTGTTGGGAATTGCATTAATGCAGGGGTTTTCAGTCAGTAGGGAGTACCTGTCCAGGGGGTTGTAACATGAGATTTTGTAAAATAAGAGCAATTAATTTTTCACTTAAAGGTTCTTTTTTGAGTCTCGCTGACCACACATTAACTCTGGTCTAATATAATCCACTTCAGTGTGAAAAACGGACCTTTGGCTTGCAACATTTAAAAATAGGGCTAGGTTGAAGATAAATTGATGGTGTTGTTTCACCTGAAGACTCCACTTGTGAGGCCATCCATTCTGAAACCACTATGCCAATAATTAATTTGCATCAGTAGTTTTGATTGTCAGTAGAAGCAGAGTATCTTGAGCTGCGTACTGACCTGGCAAACTGCAATTGATTTATTTTTGCATCTACTTGGCTTTGTGAAGTAACTTTTTCTTCTCTAATCTGCATCAAAAGCTTATATTGCTTATGTTTTGTGATTTGCTGTTCCTTTTTTATTTAGCTTTAGAAAATGGTGAGGGTGGGAGGAGTAGTAATTGGTTGGCTCTGAGAGAGAGTCTGGATGTAGCGGCATCTGATTTCCAACTTTCTGTACACTCAAAGAAGCTTTAACTGGGAAAAGATTTTATTGTGGTGATCATGTGAATGTGGCGAAGCATCAGTTGCTATGCACTCAATCACGTTTTGCTATTGGTGTGACGCTGGGAAACAAATCATCACAAAGGAAGGTGACTATGCAGGAAAGGGATTTGTTTTTCAAATTCTTTAAAAAATAGAGTAAAATTGCAGAAACCCTCATATAATTGTACCCATTTACATAAACTTTCTGACTTTGTGTTCTTACATTTTGTATTGCTGGAAAGACATTGACCACATTAAACTGTTTAAATATCACATTTTTAAGGATTGATTGTGACCGTCACTGTCATTGTTCAGTAGAACAGCAGATGGAGGAACCTAAGGATAATACAGAGGAGGACGTGGCACCATGTTCCAATAATGGCCCTGTTTCAAACCCAGAGGTGGTGGAGGATGAAAAGGAGCAGGTGGCAGAAGTTCCCCAGAGTCAGTGGCCTGTTCTTGGTAACCTCGATTCGGACGAGGATGCAGCAGAGGACACTGATGACACAAGCTCCATCACATCATCGGCCAGCTCCACGGCATCGTTGCAAAGCGGCCCAACCAGAAAGAAGAGCATCCCGTTGTCTATCCGCAACCTGAAGAGAAAACACAAAAAGAAGAGAACCAAGTTCTCCCGAGAGTTCAAACTGGGAGATAGGTGAGATGTAAATAGATTAAAGAATAATAATAATATGAATGTACCCAAACAAGTACAAACTCAATTTAAAAATTGCAGAAAATAATAACCTGTAATCTAATTTAAAGCCTGCAACCCCTAAGGTGGGACAGAAGTAAATTTAGATCAAATTGATGTTAAAAAGACATGAATGTCAGCTTTGAGATCAGTTTTATTTTTAAAATAAAAATAAATAAAAATTTTAGTACTAAAACCTTGTGGTTAGGGTACTGTACTAGTAATCTGAAGGTCACCGGTTCAAACCTCACCACTGCCAGGCTGCTGCTGTTGGGCCCTTGAGCAAGGCCCTTAACCCTTATTGCTCAAACTGTAACTGTAAGTCGCTTTGGATACAGGCGTCTGCTAAATGCTGAAAATGTAAAAATTAGGTTGGCCCCACAAAATAACCTAATAAATGATGGAATTGGTATATTTCAAAGTTTTTATAGACGCTGTCTGAGTCAACCTATTAATTATTTTTTTTTAATTTATTAATTTTCATGTTTTACCACCATTTTATCCTGAGCAGGGTCACAATATTTCCAGTCTATTGTGGAGCCTCAGTTAAAATCTAGCCTCCTCAATAGCAAATATTTTCTCATTAAATAATTTGAATCATTTCAAAATGTTGCATATTATCAAAAATGTTGCTCTAACATTTTTGTACTACCAATAATAAATTTATGCTGAAAGTAAATGCAGACACTTAAAGCTTAAACCTGGTGTGTTCATTATTTTTTTTCAAGATGGTGCAGAATCTTTGGGCTGCTGCAGTATGGGAATACCCAGGGCACACACACACGTTCAAAACAAACAGATGAAAAAAAACAAAAAAAAATCTCATGTTTGTGTGCAGGGTGGCTGTTGGGGTGGTTTCCACGGTAACCTCAGCTGATGTTCTGTGGAAGGATGGGAGACTGGAGACAGGAATACGTTCTAATGACCTCATCCCAATCCAGCACCTTGACAACCACGAGTTCTGCCCCGGAGACTACGTAGTGGACAAACGCTGTGAGTGTCCATTTGTTTCAGAGATGACCTATTGTGATGGAGAGGGCTTTATGCACAGGGTGGGGGTTTGGGGGGTGGGGCATAATCACAACCTCTTATTTTTCAGCTTTAATGCTGAAATTACCTTGTGCATTCTTGAAAGTCTGGAGTCCACGGGTTCGAATGTTTGCGTTGCCAGTGCAAAGCAGATGAGGAAAAAATATGCCAAGGCTTATTGGAACATTCTAAAAGGTTACAACTGGCTGTTTGCAGTCTCTCAATAAAATATGTGTTGCATTCACAAGCGTAAAATATAGTAATTATAGTAATTAATTCTGCAAGGTAGAAAGGTAGTAATTTTTTTAATGATCATTGTTTATTTTTATTAATAATTATTATTGATCATAATTCTAATAATAATTTATCATAACTAATCGTAATTTATCATAATTATTGTTGATTAAATTCTGATCTCAATACATTGACAAGAAAAACAGGTTTATTTGGTAAAACATTTGAATATTGTCAAGTGACCTTTATTTCTGTAGCGCCGTTTAAAGACATCTATGTCGGCAAAAGTGCTGAGTTTAAAACAGAAAACAACAAAATTTACCTGGATATGAAACAAACAGATCACTAAACATATAAAATAACTCAAATGCCTGTGAAAATAAATATGGTTTTACATTTTACTTAAAATGAGTTGAATGTAGGGGGTTCGTTTATATACGCTGGGAGTCTCGTAGCAGCTACAAAACCTTTGGACCTCATCTTAGAGCATGGAACTGCTAAAAGTGACTGGTAGAGGATCGGAGTGATTGTGAGGTGGAATGGGGGTGGAGTAGGTCAGAAATATAACTAGGCTATGCAAAGTTTTAAAAACAAGTAAATAAAATATTATAATAATATAATAAAACTTTATTGTTTTATAACAAAGCATTTTATATATCATTTCCATGCTATTATGTAAGGGTAGTAAAATGTGGCCGTACAGTTTGTAATTAGGGAAAACTAAAATTCTTTCATTGCATGTTGATGTGTTGTGATTGGTAGCTCAAGCTCTGCAGGACCCGAATGTGTACGGCGTGATCCAAAGAGGAGATCACAAAGCAAGGACGTGCGTGGTAAAGTGGATCAAACTGAATGCTGCAGGAGACGACGTAGAGGTGAGGGAGCCCGGCACAAACCCAGCCTTAGTGGAAATAGGGACGATTGGATTTAGAACATATAAATAGTCTAAAATAACAACAGGAGAGCCTTTTTAAAGGATTTACTGGACAATATAGCGCCCAGGTGAAGCGGCAGGATTTTCCGCTGCTGTGGCGGTCCATAATCTGTATGGACAATATCAACAAAAGGCAAAAAAATCATTAACCCCAACATTCAATTCAATCCCACCTGAGTCGTGTGTAATTGGGGAGATAACTTGAACTTCTTTATTGCTGTGCACAGGTAATCGGCGAGGAGGAAGACGTCAGTGTTTACGATATCTCTGATCATCCCGACTTTCACTTCCACACCACAGACATTGTGATCCGGATAGGAAACTCTGATTTGGAGGACTTTAGTGATGAGGTACATATTTTCTGCCATATTTAACATTTAAAATGGAAACTACAGGTAGACCTTCACTAATATCGCTCACTTTGATCTCCAAAAGACTGAGTGCAACCAAAGAAGCTAATTACTGAGCCAAGCTTATTGATATGACTTGCTAAAAATTTCTGTGTGTGCAGAGGACAGTGGGTCAGGTCTGCAGAGTCGACGTCAGTAGTAAGGTGGAAGTGGTGTGGGCCGATAACTCCAAATCTGTCGTCTTGCCTCAGGTAAAAAAAAAAAAAAAAAAAGGAAATGTTTACTATGGAAGCACCTCAGTATGTCACTCTGGATAAGAGCTTCTGTTAAATGGCGAAAATGTAAATGCTCTGTCCAGGTTACAAATATGCTTAACTTTATCTGCATTG
>JAYDZG010000043.1:23889925-23900446 GCA_034509265.1 Microcambeva bendego
TTTTTTTTTAATAATTCACCGAAGAATCAGTGAACGTCAGTTTCACTTTATTCCACACGAGGACGCTATCACACTATTTCTGTTGTTACAGCTATTCGAGCATTTATAGACAAATTAGCAAACGTTTGTCTATTAGAACATAATACCGTCATAAAATGAAGCCACATTGAATCCTGAACAAATAAATAAATAATATGACAGAACATTCTGTTAATCTGGTTTCCGTATAGATTAACTTAAGTAGTTATACTACGCAATGGTTTCAACATGTTCAAGTTAGGCCTATTTGCTTGCTAAATTAGCATTTAAAACGGTATAAAATAAGATTGAACTCGATGTACTGTAACAATGTAAACATATTTTTATATGAAGTTTTGAGTTAAATTGCATTAAAGTTTTTTGTTTTTGTTTTTAAATATTCTTTAGCCTTGAGTTGTTTGTGAGTCCTTAGTTTGCCCCAAAGCTACAATGCTAATGTTGCGAACAAAGATCTTTTGGTAAATGGCAACATATTCATTTATTTGTGTTATTTATTATTGTTAAAATTCTGTCTACACATACTTAATAGTCTGCAAAAATCTTGTTGAGCAAAACTGGAACTGTATGGCAAACATACTATTTTGTTTAAAAATGAAAGGGATGAAAATCAGCTGTTAAACGGATTATAATTATATGGACATTGTGGTGGTCTCTTTAATTAAAGTTAAAGAGAATTACAAAATCAGATTCTTGTTATAAATACAAATTGACACATCAAAACTTTACTGTAATTGGGTTTGCAGATAGTCATGCCATTTAAATGTTTTTTTATTGCATTCTGGGAAGCCCAGAGAGTTTTTAAATAATTTAACATTAAATAGTTTAATCAGGGACAAAAATGACAGTGAGTTTCGCATTTTATTAAATGTAATTATTTTAACCTTACATTTGTGACAGCTTTAAGTATTACCTCCCTTGAATCCATGGAGAATCAGGCAAACAATCCTCACAAAGTTTTGTAGAGTAAATTTGCTTTGTATTATTGCACAAACAAGTAAAACCTTTACTGCTACTACTTAGATAAATCATTAGATAAATCCCAAAGGAAATATATTGGGCCATGACCTCTTATTGATCCCATGATGAAGTGCATCAATATGTCCTCATTTTTCTTCCACATTGAATGCAGCTGTTTTCAGTCTTTAATGGAGACTTAGCCTAATTACCCAAATTGAAAATATTGTAAAAAAAAATGCCCCAGTGTTAGAAATGCTAGAACACATTGCAAGTCTATATTTCTGTAGCATAGTGCATAACCAATGCAGATCTGCCATAAGCCAATTTACCAAATGAGACCTCTTCCAACCTGACTGCCATGACTCCCATTATCAACTGAAGGAGGAAGGGTAAAAAAAACAGCTGCACTTATGACTAAATTAAAAGTATCATTGTGTGCATCAGCAAATTAACTGTATGAGGAACCTCATGCATTTGGTTTCCATGTCTGAGTGGCTGCACACAAGCCTAGTCATAAAACACAATGCCAAGTGTCCACTAAAAAGTAAAAGAAATATTGACCAGTCTTTGCAACTCAAAGGGATATTTAGGGCCTAACATCGAATTTAATGTTTGCATTTATCAAAAAGTGACAGGTTCTCCTTAAATCTTTAAGGATGGTGATTTCTTTTTGTAGCCTTTGTCGAGTCCCCCCTCCCCATAAGTCCTGTCCCTGTGAGGTGACCAGCTGCCTCTATGTTCAGTTGCTCTTTTGAGATGTAATATAAAAATGATTAGCAAACATCCCAGCTGCATAGGGAAGAGGATGTGTATCCCACAAACCGGACTGATTCCTATATCCTTAAAAAGCAAAACAATAATAAAATAAAATATTGTTTCCAATTTTACAATAAATTTTAAAAGATGTATGCTTATCTTTTAGATCAGAGCGTTCATGCTGGGATCAATGTTTGGGAAATGAGAGGGGGTAGGGGTGGTTGATCAGTACCAAGCAGCTGGGTCTCCAGACAGGGTGGAGTTCTTTTGGGGGAGTAAATATGGGCTGCTGCATTGCATAGTGCTTGCTAAGAGGACGAGAATCAATACAAGTATCCTGCACCATGTTTTCAAAGCATAATATAAATTAATTAATCATATTTCTAAATAAACGAAAGAGTATAATCATTGTGGAATGTGTGTACTGTCATATATGAGTATAAACACTGAATTAGTAATGAGTTGGCAGCCTTGACCAACTAATCGAAAACTGACCATGTATGTAGAAATTAACTGGATGACAGCAGGCCTCTCATTGCTGACTCTCATGGAGTAAATGTGAATCATTAACCAGCTTTAAGAGATACTACAATGACTGCTTTTACTCACCTTACCGCCACACAGGCACTGCTACCTGATCTTTGCATTTATAATACATACTAGTACTGATTATAATTTGCTTTAAAATTATCATGTTCATTTACCCTGATTTTCACAATATTGCCAAAAATATTATTGACTCCTGAGCACAAAGACGTTCCATTACAAATCATTATAAATTAGAAGGAAGCTTTAACAACCTCCAGTATTTGTAAAGGCTTTCACATAATTTAGGAGTGTCTAAGAGGGATGTCTGTGATTAACTGGTTAAGCAATAATTCGATTATTGTTTGATTAATGGTCGATAGAAAATGCCATTTAAATGTATTTCCAACTGCAGAGGCTATATTCCATTTGAGAGTACAGCTATAGACTTAAAACACTAACCGCTCTGTGCCAGCTCCTCTCCTACTTTAGTACAAATGAAACAAGATGGTACAGTAGATGAATCTTAAATTGTGAAGTGTATCATAGGGACATAGTGTAGCATGCTTCATACTGGTCCATTGACTTGGTCTTATAAGTTGTCTCAGTATTTTGAACACTTAAATTGATGGTAATATAGCTCTGCTTGCAATGTTGTTTTTTCTGTTTCTAATTGTATATATTTTTATATTATATTATTTATTTCTCCTCGCTTAGCAACTTTATTTCAATTTATCAAATATTTCTATTTTTAATATAACAATTTCTTGTAATAACTAATGTAGCTGAGTAGTCTCAAAAAGCATGCCACTGCTCAATAACTCGAGCGCTCGCAGACTTAAGTAAAATATCTGTCTAAGGAATTGTTCATGCATTCTAGAAAAGGTGGGATCACCTGCATACTGAGATGATAATTCAGTAAAGTTCTCATCAACCAATCAGCAGTGCCTATACTCTACTCTTAGAGTGGCAAAATGACCTTTAGCCAATGAGTACTGTTAAATGACCAAATGTAAAATAAAAATACCAATATTATTAGAAACTACACACCATGCAGCACAGGCTAAAACATTAAAACACAGATTTGAGCTTCAATATTCAATTCAATGTACATTTTTAATTCAATTCACAACACCAATTGTATTGAATAAAAACACATTCAGGATATTAAGATTTGATTTAATTTTCACCCATACATTTCAGCAAATCTCCACAAATGTCCACATTTCCACAGAAGAAAATATAAACTTGAAAGTAATTTTTGATAAAGGAAAAAATATTGCCAGAATCCTAGGGATTTGTCAATCTCATTTGTATTTTTGTACAAAACAGCAGTATTAAAGTCACTCGGATAGGAAAATAACATTCTCTATTTCCAGAATATATGTAGCACTTCAAAAACAGCATCAGTTGTTAATCACATAAATAATCAGAAAATAACTTAATCTTCCAGTACCGCCACTTCTCTGTATGCTTTGATAAGTTGCTAATAATGGTGTTTCATCCCATCCATTGCTAATGGGTGCACTTTGGTAGCATCATGCTGGTCCAGGAAAGAGAATTCCTTAAACTGTTGCTCTGAATTTCAAAGCATATAATTAATTTTAAAAGTTAATTTTATACACTTTGGGTGTAATGATGCACTACAAGACAGTTAAAATGTATTCTGTAATGGCACGATTTAAACCAGTTGACAATGAACAGCAGAGGGCATTGGCTGTATCTACCACAGAGTTGCCAGGTTTGGAGTTTTTAATTGGGGTTATTTTAAAATTGTTTTGCATAGTTTGCACCTACCTCAGAAATAAAAGGTATTTTTTTTAGATAAAAAAGATCATCACAAGCTGTATCTTATTTTTTTTAAAGGAGAAATATTAAAAGGAAACATTTTTATGATTTGTCATCAATCTCATCATGTTTAAAAATACACCGTTTAGTAATGGGTTTGGCCAAAATACATAAAACACATTAAATTGACAAATGTAAATGAAAAAATGTACAATAATTGAGTTCAAGTTGAAGTGCAAAAGGCTTCCAGTGTTCAAAATTTGGTGTGGCTATTTTTCTTTGTTTTCCTCTGTAATTTAGGACAAATATGAGTTAAGCTTGGATTTGCTTAATCACAATGTGCTATGTTTGATTTAAACATGTTATGTTAAATTGTAGTAAAGCTACAATACATAAAAGAAAAATAGTGGAACTGGAGTCACAGGTATTATATTAACTTCTAAATCTTTAATTTACTTTTAATAGAAATCAAATGCATAGCAGGAGAAATGAACGTTTTTAGCTCTTGTTTATTAGCATTTCTGCTTCATGATATCGTCATCCCTACTATAATATTTGACAATTAGTTTATCATAGAATTCTATGCAGAGAACAAGACAGTAAATCTAGCTAGTAATTTCTGCTAAAAGCTAACAAGTCATTTTTCAGAAGAATTACCAAAATGCTAACTATTTATTTCCTCCTGCATTCATTTACTGTTTTAGGACACCTGGTCTAGCTAGGTTTCACTCAGTGTACTTCTTAACTCACTTTAGTCAACCCAACTATAGTTGATGGCATGAAATCTATCAAACAGCATTATGAAAACTGTTACTGTTCTTTTAATACATTATTTATCAGCCTGACCTTATATGAGTAATCCTATCCGGCTATGATTCTGGCCAGACTACAATATATCTGTGCTTGTACTGGTCCATATTCCACCAGCTCCCCATCCACAGTGATGGTCCCTTGAGGTGAGTAGGGTTCCAGTCGTAGTGCCCGCACTTTGACATACACCACGAATGGGCAGTTTGTACTCAAATGGGTGCCCTTCTTCATTGCCAGGAAAAGGCGCAGAAGTGCCGCCCGTGAAATGCCTGCTTTCACGTAGATCAAATGGATATTTCCGTCATCAAGTCTTGAATCATGGGCAGCAATTAAGTCTTCTGCGAGATGTGACTGGTACACGGCCAGCACCAGAACAAAATCCTCCTCATTCACTACAGTCCAGTGTGCAGGAACCGGCTGGTCCGACGAGTAAAAAGATGAATAATTATCACTCAACGATGTTCTTGACCGCTCTTGATTTTGGGATTCCTCAACAGGAAGGTATGCCAGCCTCCCTCGGTATACCCGTAATGAAGCAAGGCGTACCAATGTACCCATAGTGAAACGAGCACCTCCTATGTAGCGATACTTCTCACTCTCTATGTCCACATCAGCCACGAAGCCCCAGGCGAGGGACAGAAAGGAGAACAGGCGTCGGTTGGATTGCATACTGACTGATGTCAGGTCTAAAGGTGTCACAAGTCATTTACACAGCATAAAGCCACAGCTCAGCAGCAAGTCCTCGCCCGACAATGGCTGTGCCCTGAGAAAGTAAAGAATTTATTATTAGTAACAGAAGCAAAAATCAGCAGAGATTAGTGGTCGTGCAGATTGCAGAGTGATTACAAGTACGACACTTTCTGGAATGCTGTAATGGAAGTGATATTTGTAGAAACCTAATGATTTTAGCAGTGGTATCTACAGCAGCTAAATAGTTTGACTAGCTAGTGTAGGTAGTGGTAGCCAGTTTGGATCTGTTGAGTTCCCACATAAATGAATAATGCACAAATTAGGGATTGTAATTTATGCTAACCAAATACCCAGCAAAGCATAATGACTTATAGGTTAACAATTAAAAAAAAAAGATTGTTTGTGCCATGTGTTTATTGAGATAATCATTCATCAATGTGTATCCACTTACCTAGATATGTGTGTAAAATGTTGCAACCATTTCTTTTTTTAGTTCATTAACTGTGTTGTTTTTGGAGCCTAAAGGTCCACCGACAGCTTGAACCACACTTTCCTATTTGGTCCTTTTTTGTTTTTTTGTTTATCCTGGAGGACCGAGAACCAATAATAATAATAAACTCAAATTAGTAATGGGTGATGATCCTTTTCTTCACCATTTTCCTAATGAGTAGTCTAAGGTCTATTTGAAAATTACGGGGACTAAGATCTCAATGTGCATTGCGCCTTACGCAGAGTGTAACATAGTTTCCATATGGTTGATGAGGGCCAGTTAAAATCTTCCTTCCCCCTCATATGTCCATTACATGTGCTCATGGTTAGCCCATTGTCCTCAGGCTTTCACTTAAACTGTCATCAAAATGTCATCAACCAATTCAGAGCATCGGACTGTGAGGCTATTATGCAATGCTCTGCTCTATATTTTTCTAATTAATAATATATCTGCCCATTTAGTACATTAGCTGTTGTTCCCTTGTGTTTTAAGCAAAGGTAAAATACCAAATATATAAATGTCATTAATTAATAAACCATACATATTTAAATAATGCATTTAAAAAGGACCATTCCCAATCTGTTCCCCATCCTGTTTTTTTATAGCTATAACAGCCTTCTTAACTCTGAAAAGGCTTTGCTCAGTATTTTGGACTATCAGTGGAAAATGGAGTTTATTTTGTTAAAACTATTAATAGACAAACATGCCTTGCAAGCATTTAAATTTACAGGTGCGGCACTCCAGGTCCTTTCTGTATGGAGTTTGTCTGCATGGATTTACTGAAGGTGCTCCAGTTTGCTCCCACAATCAGAAAACATGCAATTGAGATGAATTGCCCATGACTGTTTGATATAAACTTGTGTACTGATGAATCTTGCGTAATGAGTAACCATTTACTGAATTTAGCCAAGATAACATGGCGTTACAATCCCAATGAAAAAAGACTGTATATACAGTAGTCCTGATGTTACCCTCAGTTTTGGACCTTGTAATGACCGAGCTGAATCAAGAGGGCCTCTCCCAAACTAATGCCAACATACTATTTATTCTGTATAATTAATTTTACACACTTGCTACCAATACATATGCTTAAAACAACTGAACTCACTAAGTAGGGGTGTCTATAGTAAACTTTGGACTATTTGACTGTATGTAGTCAACAACATAAAAGTCAAAAGTGTGGACACCTCTCATCCAATGTTTTTTCTTGATTTGATTAATTTTCTACATTGTACACGCCTCCATACTGTGCCATTAACTAAATGACAAAGAAAGAGAGCTGCTGCATCAGATGACTTGGCCTCCAAACTCACCTAACCTAAACCCAATTTAGGTGATTTGAGATGAGTTGGACCACAGAGTGAAGGCAAAGCAGTCAAAGAGTGCTCGGTACATTTAAGAACTTTTTCAAGAAAACCATTCCAGTTTGCTAAAGCCAAAAGCTGATTGAGAGAATGTCAATGACAAAACCGAGTGCAACGTGCAAAGCTGCGGTCAAAGCACACGGAGGCTTCTTTGAAGAACCTAAACTATAAAACATATTCTGGTTTGTTTAACACTGTACTACATAATTCCAAATGTGTTCCTTCATGGTTTGGCTGTCTTCAGAATTAATATACAATGTAAAACATAGAAATCAAGCAAAACAACTAAATGACAACTTTTTCTGACAATGAAAAAATGTTACTAGTTTTTACAATATACAGATAAACCATAAGCTCTATCTTAATATAAATTAGGTTAATTTCCAAAATTGACTATACTGCTTATCTACAACCTAGGCATCACTAGTGACTGAGATCTGCTTCTTTATTTATATATGAATTTGTGGCATTTTCTAGAAGAGCTTGAGACCGGATTGGAATCTGCTTTATTATTTTACTATATTAGAACATGCATTTTTGTTTAATCACTACACAATTCAGGACTATATGACAGATTAATTTATCTTGTAGTACAATTAGTTCTAACTTGTGTCTTACCCTGTGTAATAATGAATGGAAGCAGCTACTGCATTTCCAGAACCCCCAGGCAGGACCCCAAGTGGAGTCTGAATAGCTCTTTCCCAATCCTCCCTGTCCATAAGTCCATTCACCACCTGAGGACATAGTAAAATTACACTGGGGTAATCCATTTAATGGACAATAATAATAATCCAACATTCAAGGATTTGAAAATTGCCTTGGATACACTGCCATTTAAAGTCATTTAATGATTGCTCATGGCTTTTGTGACAGTTCCATTATTTTCACTACCTCACAATACTGCGCTATAGGTTGCCATAGCACATCATATTTGAAGCAAATTAAATGCAGTTATTAAGTTGCTAATGGTTTAATCATGGTGTAAACCAATGTAAAAGATCAGCAATCATTTGTAGGGGTTCAATGATGGTATTAAAAAACAGGTACTTGAACATTCTACTTGATTCATAGTGTTTGACTTCATGTAAAGCAAAGCAATAGCTTTGGATTTTAGCTCGGTCTGTCTGTCTATATTTACAGACAGACATGTTATTCCTTAACCTTGATCTGTGTATATTGGCTATTCAGGCAAGGCAGGCATAAATGCCACAATGCATGAAAAGGAATGTACTGCAGTATATCTACTGGTATTGAGAATGACCGTGATCTGACCTCATACAGCAACCCGTCTCCGGACATGATGACCAGGGCATCCAACTGAGACAAATCTGCTTTCTGAACAATCTCACGGGCATGGTTCTGAAACTCTGCACAAAGAAGAGAAAAACATTACAAAGGCAGGACAAACACTTAAAAACATGGGCCTTCGCCACCATAGTGAGCACTTAAACATACAGAATTTAAATATAAATTGTAAAGGCACAGATAATGAACTTGTAACCAGTTGTAATGTTTGTATGTATCACAGTTCCTCTGTCTGGCAGCCTACTTTTCCCTGGAACCATGATGCCAAGCTCATTCTTTTCTGCTGCCATATGAACACACACTTTTTTTCATCTTGCCATGGGAAACGGGCCATGGTTACGTGAATCCCTATGGAGCTGATCTGAGCGAATAAATTGCCCCAAAGGCCATGTCAAATCCCTTTTCCTGAGCAGAACCACCTCCAAATCTACATCATAAGGCACAGGTTACTTTTGAAAACCCAGTTTTCTAAAAAAAAAACATGAGGAACCCCAAAATGGCCAAAAGAGCATGTCTTATTGTGACAATCAGTTCTCATCTCGAAGCAGTACCATTTCTTGGTTATGGTTAACTTTATTAGTGAGGCGTGATCCACCCTATCACAATAAATTATAATTATAAATGTTTGCTATTATGTACACTTGTTGTCAATGGGTATGACCAACACTTAAACTCAATAATTAAAAGCAATTTTTAAAGATTTTGGTGAGTAGCTTTCTACTTTTGGCCAAAATCTCTTATACTGAAGCCTGAATTACAAAGCATCGTATGCCTGTTCAGGGTACATTTCCGCTCGTTATTTCTAAGAGGGTTCAGTTTACTGGTAAGGGAGATGTGTTTTTCTGTGAGTCCCCTAGGGAGGCATCGGATTTTCCTGTCTTTTCAAGACCATGACGCTGAAAGCAGGATGGGAAATGATGGAGCCTTTATCAGGCCAGTCCCATCACATTTTCTGATGCTGAGAAGCTCCTAAACACCAGACTTGACGGTGGACAGTATTGTGATCTGGCTATTGAAAGTAGGTTGTACAGTTTTTTTGTGTTAACTCAGTGTTGTATGAAGCACCTGTATGCAATGCTTAAGCAAAGTATGAGTACCAGAAATTACTTTGATAGAAGTAAAAGTCTTATCCTAAAATATTACTTAAGTAAACGTCTTAAATGATCTAATATTGAATGTTCTTAAGTATTCAAAGTAGAAGTAAGAGTAAATGTTAATAATAAAAATGCACGCAGTTACCTCCTTCCCTATGAACATGAATTGTGCCAAATCATAATCAACTAAATAATAACATGATTTCAACAGTTGATTAGTTTAGTTTATTTTCCTCCCATTACTACCCACACATTACCCTGTTCCAACAAAGGAGTAAAATTACATAGTCATAAAGTATAGTTTCAAAGTAACAAAGTATTATTACTTCATTACAAGGTAACCTGAATTTGTTCTCCCTGTGTCTGCGTGGGGTCCCTCCGGGTATTCCAGTTTCCTCCCACAGTCCAAAAACTTGACTGTGTTTTGGAGTGTTCATGACTGTGTTTGATATGACCTTGTAAAGTGATGAACCTTCTGTAGTGAGTCACGACTGTTCCTGCCATAAATGTAACCAAGGGTAAACAAACAAAATCTGCACTTTGAGGCTGCACCTTAAGGCTCCTGTCACACTAGGCACTAGAATATATAGCTGGTCTCTGAAAAGCATAGATGTTCAGTTTAGTATAGTAAGTGCGTCTGTCTCGTTGGATTAATTAGCCATTTATGCTAATTTATGAAAAAATGTTAATCAGATTTGAACAG
>JAYDZG010000043.1:23906365-23917560 GCA_034509265.1 Microcambeva bendego
AGACAGAAGTCTTAATTGGAGACATTGAATTGTCCTATATGTACCAAATTACTAGGATTCATAAACCAGTGCATTGTAGTGCCGGACCTAAGCCTAGATAAATAGCGATGGTTGTTTCAGGAAGGGCATCTGCGTAAATTATGCCGAATCAATAATGCATATCATGAACTGCTGTGGCAAGCCCTAATCGGAGCAGCCAATAGAAAATGTGTTGTATGTGGAACCTTTGCATTCTTCACCTAGTTTACTAGGTTGTAGTTAGCTCACATGTTAAGCTTTCGACACATGTATCCATATGTATTCACCTTCTCCTTTTCCCCTCTTGTGCATCTTCAAGTAAAAATGTCAGGGCAATTCACCCTGGGCTAATGAAGAGCTCTCTAACTGTTAAGGAGCCTCAGAAGCCTTCAGATTACTCTGAGGAGACAGCTAGCGTTTCATCGGGGAAAAAATCATTGTTTTTTGTTTTTTATGGATTTATTTCTCAACTCATTCAATCTTCTGTTCTCATCTGATCTCACCAAAAGCCTCCCCTTGAGAGACTGAATGTGTTTGACAGTAATGATCCTGAGATAATCAGACATGGGATGATGACAAGGGTTCAGAGCCTGAGATGATACTCCAGGATATACCACATCATCGAGTCCTTAATTAACTGCTAAACTCTTCACAGATTAAAAACCGTGCACTGAATTATTCATAGACTAATCAATTGAAGGAAATGGTGTAGATAAGACATAGAGATAACTAAAGAGATAAATATAATGAAAAAAGTTCAGCGTAGATAAACTATATAGCCAAAAGTGGGTAGCAATGTCACCTTACAGCATGAAAGTCCTTGATTTGATACGAAAGCAGGTTGGGCACTACCAAAAACTTTTAGTGAAAGGCTAACAAAAAGATTGGATACTCAGAGCAATAAAGGGAGGGCATCTCCATATTTCTACTAGTGATGCTGGCATGGTCAGATGTTCACAGTACATTTTATGAATAGAGAGATTATCAGTATCAATTAGTACTTTTAGTACAAGCTTAGTACAAGCCTTGCTCTCTCTCTCTATCTATATCTCTATTTATCTCTCTCTCCCTGTGTGTGTCTCTCTCTCAGTACCATTACAGCCTGGCTTTTTCTCTCTCATTAAATTAACTTCGCGCTCTGCAGGGCCTTGGGCTAGATGAGAAAGGCAGCATCAGTAATGACTAAGCCTCACTTCACTCACAAAACAAGGTTTTTATCACGACATCAGAGCTTTGATCGGAAACCTTTTTCTATCAGTCTCCATCTTCAGCACTTCAGATATTTAAGCTCTTTTTCTTCATGGTGGCTGGAATGCACAACCTGAATTTCAAATCAAACCAAAAGGTACAGGAAGTTGTTCAGATTTCTAACCAAATTCATTTCATGTTGGTTTTCTTCAGAACTCACATCTTCATCTCAAATGACACAATGAAAGACAATAAAAACAATAACCATGGCAATGTGGTAAACATCATCCTCGGGGACCATACAGATCAGATCAGTTTAAAATTTAATCAGACATTGTCTCATTTGCGGTGCAGTACAACTGGCCAGTGTAGTCAGTGTTGATCAAATTTAAAAATGTTGAGAAGAAACCATGTGGTCACAGACATCAGTAAATAGTTTTTAAGATGAAGCATCACATGTTTACTGAAGGCTGACCAACACACTTGACAATCATTTCCAATCTAAAAAGTAGAGTGTACATTTAGCTGATATTGGCTCAGTGGAGATGGCAGGCTAAATTGTAGAACTGGTTTTGAAGATTTTGGATGATGTTGAAGCCTAGAAATGAGAGGGCTTTCTCTGTCTGGTGAAGGAGGATGAAGATCTGTCAGGTTGCTCTTATCTTGGGTATTTCAAGAATCATGCTGTGGAACATTCTGTATTAAAAAATATCCAATCCTGCATTGTGGATATATGCTGTGCTGGGTTACCAGCAGTAATGCATTATACAAAGAGAATACACAAATTATTATTTGAAAATGTAATCAGTTCCCGTGTAGAACAAACATGATTTGAAACAGACGTGAACATTAGTGCTCATTAGTGATATTTGATGGGCAATTAGCAATGTAATGGACTCACCAGCTGTCTGGATATAGAGTTGAGGACATTCTCCATGTCTAGTACCAACATCTGCAACAAGAGAAAGAGAAAAGAGAAAGGAAGAGAAAGACACCACCAAAATACTTAATACTATTACAGATCATAATAATGTTTGTTTGTGCTGCATTTTATAAATAGCAATGTCATATCCATGTTAATGCTTTTATCTGCTCCTCTTGGGTGTTCCACAGTGGATCATGGTCTGCATTATTAGTCTTAGTTTTTACATGGATACCCTGCCTGACATAACCCTCCCTATTTATCTGGGCTTTGGACTTGCACTACAGTGCACTGTTTTTTGCATGCTAGTGGATAGTGACCTGTGACAATGTCGAGTTTTGAACCAAGACTCTTGGTGCTGGTATGTTGGCAGAAAATTCTGTTCCACCGGATCACAAAGTAATTTAGGGATTCATAAAAGTGACTATTATGATTATATAGTAATGATGATGATTATTATTATATATGATTCTAGTAATAGTAATTATTATTATAACAGAATTAGTTGTAATAACAATGATAATGTCTGAAGCTGTGTCATTTACAGATGTGTATTAGGTAAGATGCTACATCAACCAAGCAGAAAGTGGTAAGTGAAATGATAATGGTAAGTGACATCATGACTAAAACACCTGGATGTCATTTTCACATCGGACCATATTCAGAGATTTACACTTTAGTATGAACAAAAATCTGAAAATGCTTCTGTGGCTAAAACATTTTAACTGTGTAAATATGAACCATGCCAAACACAAATATAACTGTGATAACAAACACTTGAGACCATTAATCATTTAAAAGGAAATGGATCCTCAACCCCCGGTGAGTCACTGCACATACTGTTTACTTGGTGCTAACATGCTCAGTCACGTCCCCACAATTCCCTCAAAGCCATTCACTCAAATAAAGACCAATATCTGGGCTTAGGACTTTCACTACAGTGCACTGGTTTTTGCCTGCTAGTGGATAGTGACCTGTGACAATGTCGAGTTTTGAACCAAGACTCTTGGTGCTGGTATGTTGGCAGAAAATTATATTATATAATAGAGTTTATTATAGAGTTTATAATTCATCAATACAAACTCTACATGTGCTTCAGTGAAAAATCGCACTTTAAGATGTCCCTAGTACCCCAAATGCAACCAAGACGTTCCTCCGCTACACTCCAATGGGAGTGTAATAAATTTAATAAATACCAAATATAAAACCAAATATTTAGTTTTCCAAGAAAACAATTTATGGTTTTCCCCTGAACATTTTTATCATCACTCAAATTTAAGCATCTGTGAAATTTCAATGAAACCCATGAAATATACACTGCTCAAAAAATAAAATAAAGGGAACACTTAAATAACCCATTAATATCTCAATGAATGAAATATTCCAGTCGAACATTTTTATTCATTACATAGTGGAATGAGAACAAAATATCATAAAAATTATCAATGTAAAAATGACCAATGTTAATGTCCCAATGGAGGGACATGTTCTAAAAGCACTTATGAATGAAAAGAAGTTCGGAAGTGTTTCCCAGAGCTGATTTAAGCATTAAACTCATTGTTGAATCAAGTAGCATTTCATTAGTTGGAAGTGGATGTGTGGATCAGTAGCAACACTACACAGCGTACCCAGGGACTGCAGGACTGAGAAACTCTATAATCTATGCAGAGAAATGTTAACATGCAAGCAGCAAAGGCTTTATTTAAGTTTCCAATACATCCTAGCATGCACACAGTAAGAAATTGGAAATGACAAGAAATTACATATTTCACACTGTTCACATTGCAGCTGTTCATTTTTCCGTGACACCAGACAGCTTTGATTATACTTAGATTATTGTTTTTTTAATGCTTTACATTTGTCACATGTACATGAACTGAATTTTAATCCCAATACTGAACATCCAACAAGTTTAAAAGTCCACATATGGGTGATAATTCTACGTGTATTTTTAAATCTGATCAGTCAAACAATGCAAAACCATCTAAGCCTAAAAAATGGTCACACCATGTTCTGTCACAATGCATCTGTGCATGTTCAGCTGAAGAAAATACTCTTTCTGCTTGTTGTGCTACTAATTGTGAACCTAAAGAGAGAAATTAATTTACTGTAGATTTTGAATGTATTAAGCGTATGCACCTTGTGAACCTCTGTATGATGCAACAAGATTTGTATGCTTTGTACATTAATTCTGTATCGCACCTCGACAAGGTAGTGACACCATACATTAATTTACCACTTCGTCGTCCAATTCTGCAAACCAAATGTAGGTAGAATTAATTTAGAGTTATTTTTAGGTACTGTTCTGGGGGCGACAGAGTGGCTAGCGCTCTCGAATGTCAACAAGAAGGTCTTGAGTTTGATCCCCAGGACAGGTCCTTTCTGTGGGGTGTTTTCCCTGTGTTTGTGTGGGTTTTGCCTGGGAGTTTTGGTTTCCAAATTGAACTGCCCCATAGATGAATGGGTGTGTGGATGCCCTGTAATGGAATGGCATATTTCTAAAGGTAGAAGGATATTAAAAAGAAACTGAAACAGTAACATGAGAACCAGAATAGGATCCAAGGGTTAGGTTTTTTAAACTCTGGGTTTCAGCCCTAGCAGCGGGAGTCTTTGTATTGGGTACCTGTTCCTGGCACACACAGAGAGTTCATGCCAGGGCTCATACATCACCATGGCAACTCCAGCAATGGTTAGAGACCGGCCTGTCTTCAGTTCACAGCCTGTCTGTCTACAAAAAGCAGTATGAACAGTGCAGATGTATGTTTTTGTGTATGTTGTACATACAGTAGTGTAAAGTAATTGCATGGATGTCAATTTGGATGATTAAACAATCAAACACACATCACTTCAGCATTTCCAGCAGAGGGATCCTGTAGAAACCTTAGGTGGAGGATAACCAGATGTAGTAAGTCAGTCACATTATTTGGACCACCAGCTAATATCCAGAGTAACTGCCATTGGACGACCATTGCAGGATGCACAGAAGGTAGGATCCATAGAACCAACACGTTGTCCTACAGATGCTCAATTGGTTCAAGCCTGGGGGTGAGGGTGGTACTTGGAAGTTTTGGTCAAGGTATTTTGACCAATATGTGACATTTAGAGCCATGTGACATATTGCATTGTCCTGCTAGGTTATCCCATCCACCCCAAGGAAGACAATCAGCATGTATGACATGTTGATTGAGAGTGCCATTCACACCTTCATGAGTTAGGTACTTTAGCAGATGAAATTAGTATGTGGTCATAATAATGTGGCTTGACTCTGTTATACATACTGTATCTACATATTGAATACAGAATTGGAAGTACTTCATTAGACTGTTGTCACGTTGTACCGTTCTACAGTGGCATCATGACATTTAGTTGGATTTTTAGTGTAAGAATCCAGTTTATCTTGTTTAATTAGGTTGTAGTCAGGAATAACATGTCAAAATACTTCCTTCACAACAAACCCATGTCTTATGAACCTTGCTTGGTAACAGGCAGAGTGGCACTGGAACAGGAATGAGTCTTTCCCAAACTACATGTTTTTTTAAATTTTATTCAGGCATTTCTCCCATTGGCTCTGCTAGTTTAGCATAGTCAATGATCTTTAATTGCAAACAAGGTGTTTATATTGCTGACCACGTCTCCTTCGACCCCTGCTCAGCTTTTAGAGGAACCTTTTGAAGTGTTTGAAGACCCCACCCACATAGGAGTTCTGAGGAGTTAATTATCTCTGTGCTGTTATGCTAGCAGAAAAAAACCTGCTGTGTAACCTGGATGCATTGCTGAAAACATTTTAATAGAGTTGACTTATGTTGACTTGTGTCTTTGACACACCTGTCGGTAAATAGGTAGTATCTGACCTTAATTATTGGGTAGGGTGTCTATATACTTTTAGTTAGGCAGTCCATATGGCATGGCTTTTTGCCATATGTGGATGATTGAATGTTTGCATCCTTTAGAGTCATTGTTTTTGTTTTTGTCAATTTCCCACTTGTTTATAGCTTGAGGTTAAAATTCTAAATAATTCAAACATTTCTCATTCTCTGGTTGTTGATTCTCCAGCTCTATCAAATACGACACTCATCACAATAAAACATGAACTGCACGTTTATAGTGAGTTGAGAAGCATACATGATGAAAGGACATTCATTTGTTTACAGCTGTGCTGTCACTCTGTATGTATGCCGTGTCCTTTTCACTGAGCTGCTCATGAAGCCTGGCAGAAACAGAAAAATAGAGTATGTCAAAACAGATTATTCAGATCATGAATAAAAGTTACTGACAGGTCGGTATGGGTTTTTGTGCGGCTTCTGAGGATGATGAAATTCATGCGGTATCTCTCACCCAAAGAAAAGATAATTTCAGCATCATTCTGTCTTTATCAGCTGTTTTCTCATCCATGAAATAGACTGCTGCAATGACCTGATTATTGGATTTATTGAGCTTACGATGGGTGTTCTTTCTTTTTTGAGTTTCTTGCCCATATATTTTTTTTGCTTATGTAAGGAAATGATTGGTGAGTAATTGAGTTTGGAGAATACAGATATACAGAAATGTTCTTGGAGAAATGTTTTTGGTATTCACAGAATAGATAACTAGCCGGCTGCACCATGGGAAGTTCACTATGGAGCTCTGAAGTTTTTACTATATCAGTGGTTCTCAGAAGTACCACCCAGATGTCATCTCACATATACATGCCACACCTGTGGGTTCAGTCCGAATTTCTTCTGTATGTGAAAACTGTGAGAGGAGTAGTAGGAGTAGTCCCAGCAAATCCAATTACAATGTAATTGTTCAACATCTTCCTCCTTTTTGTTGAGCACCCCAAAAAAAGAGGAGGTGCTTAATCCAGACTATAAAATATCTCTCTCTTGGACTCAACCAATAAACCTGATAGGACTTTAAATGATTGGAAAATGGTGTGCATCAAAGTAGTGTTAGCAAAGCTTATGAATTGTCAATTACTGCAAAAATAAAACATGATAAGAGACATTTCTGTGTTTTCGTATAGGTACTGTCTGGCACTACACACTCTAAACACACAAACACTGATATTAAATCAGTCAACCGGATGTTTCCACATTCCCAAAATAATATCAGAAATGCCACTGGCATGCTTTCTGCTACCTCATAGTAGAAAATAATGTTAAAGGCGGTAGGGGTTTACCAATGCCAGAGCTTTAGCAGAACCCTGATTTATGTTAATAATGCCAGTGCTGTGAGTATGAATATTAAGTATCTCATTCAGTATCTTCTTTGCTTAACCTTTTTATTCCTATGGAGCCAATGATGGGCCCAAAATGTAGACATACTGTATATTATTAAACATAGGTGCATATGTAGAATAAAATAAATGACATGTATACCTGGGCAGTTTTTTGAAATCTGGTATAATTATCAAGCCTTTAAGACTTTAGATTACCAATAGTTATGCATACAAATGTTATGGTTATTATGCAAATGAAGCCATAGTAGTATAATGAAAATATGAAAAGGTAATGTAAATATTTTAAATACATTTAAAAAAAAAGAAGCTATATAGAGTAATAAATAGAAACAAGATTAAATTAAGTGATTAATTTGATGACATTAAGTTAATTAAATAAATAAGAGACAAATTAAAAGAAAACAAAAAAAAATCCAAATATTTATAAGAGGGAGACGTAAACTTAATAGAAAAATAGAAAAGTCATGAAAGTAAAAGGACAGCAAAACAAAAGAAAGGTGAGTAAATAAAAAGCATATTTAATAAAAAGATTGGTGATGCTCACGGTTTGACTTTGTTGGAATATCGTCTACGCAGTATAACGATCACTGTGGTGAGCACCATGATGGTGGTGCACATGACGTTGTGCCCACTGGGACCCTCTACACTGGTCACCTAATCACATAATACATATCACATAAGTCAAAATACACAGCAACCAAACTAACAGCATCTTAGTTGAACAATACAACAAATACAGTATCTAATCTTAAGTGTACCGTTTCTCTACCTTATTCAAGATCCCAGCTTAGCAGTGAGATTAACGTGTGTGTGTGTGTGTGTGTGTGTGTGTGTGAGAGAGAGAGAGAGAGAGAGAGAGAAATATAGAAAAGTAAGCTTAAGTGTTCATTAGCCTCATTTATATCACTCTGTGGATGTGTCTGAAATAAGCAACTATATTCTGTATGAAAAATACATTTAACAAAAATTTCAAACATGCAGGGTCTGTTTGAAACCTTAGTGAGGTACATGTTGGCTTACTACCTATATAGGCAGCTGCATCAGTAGAAAGTATCAACTTGTAAGAAAAGTTATTTGAATGCATTACTTAGAAAGCAATTACACTGGGTTTTGCTTATTAAACTAACACGGTTACCATCAAACCAATGTTTCTTTCCATGATGCTTGAATTGTCACTGACATTCCTGAACTTGCAAATAAATAAAATTGTAGACAATAAACTTGAATGATGATTTTTTTACATTTAAAAATATCCCTGTAATTTTCCCCATATCATCCACTATTTTTTTTTTATGAAAGATGTTGTGTGGCACTGAATGCTGGGATTACCTTTGCCAATGCCTTGCTAATCAACAGCCAATCTTTGAGTCATGGGTTTAATTTATTGTCTCATTGCACATAAAAGAACAGAAAACAGAATTAGGAAGGAGAAGATGTAGAGAGGATGTAAAAGCCTGGATCTTCAGCTCTTTGTCTGAATACATGCAGCTTCCAGACTCTCATTAGCAACATTAGCCGCCAGGGTCTTGTTTGCAATGGGATGTCACTCATTAAAGAAAAGGATGCTCAGTCACGACACAATTACTAATAATTCTATTCTTTTATTCTTTAGGCACCCTCAGGTTAAATAACCCAAATTCCCTGCTGCTTTGTATCTTACTTTAGTAGAAATGTCTTATTATGTCGGAAGACGTCTCATTATGATGTGCTACCTGTTGTTCAAATACCTTTGAAGATTTTAAAAAGAACAAAGTGTTCTGTTGGCAACAAAAGCCTAAATATGATCTTAAGGTTGAGGAGTTTAGAAAAGTGATCTTGTTTAACATCAAGCAGAAAACTCTATTTTCTCAAATTCTGAGTCACAGAGTCGGACAGCAGCGGAACAAATCTGTTCGTTTTTGTTTTTCACCATTATCGATCCCCGGCATCTGTTTGATTCCTTTTTTAGTTCCTTGTCTTTTTGTTGTTGCTTGTTTCTTTCTGTTCCCTTTACATCGGTAAATAAATGTTCTGTTGAATAATCTGCATAATTTTCTGCATCGTTGTGTCACCTCACCCCCCACATAACATATGGGACCCCTAATCAAAGCAACCAAAAGGATTCACATAAGAAGAAAAGACATGCCAAATTGGTGAGGATCAAACATGTAGTGAATTGACTACTCTGACTTGTCTCTTACTGCTCTGAATTGACTCTGACACTGATGGGAGTAGGAAAGTGTAATGTATGCTGTCCAGTGACGGACTGGATACCTTTGCTGGACCCCCACAACTATGAATACATGGTTAATAAATATAAAATTGAAAAGAGCAAAAGTTATTTTATTATAGGTGATCGAGTGGGTCAGCAGTCTTTTACATTATCCCCCCAGCACTGCTCTTAATCTGAGTCTGCCAGTAACCAAAAGATAATTCTAGTCTATGTGCTTATGATATTAATTACTGGTGCTAATCTCTGTACCACTTCAGTCAGCAGTAATAAATGGGTGGCACAGCAGGTCACGTGCAGTAAATGACTGAGCAGTGTGAGTTTGTGACTTGCTTTGCCTAATTGTTTCAGAATAATCTATTTGAGTTTTTGTAGTTGGATCATTATTGAGTTTAGATGTGTTTGTCTCATCGCTAACAGGTGTGCTTATTTATATTCAGTAAATTTCACTGTAGTTACATTACAATGAGAATCATGAAAATGGTTGAGGTTAAAATATACCTATACATGCCTATTTTTATAGTTTAAACACCTAGAATCTGTGAATAGACTTTTTTCCACTTGTCGCTTTGGCTGGAAAGCACTGAACCTATCACAGGGATTATGAAGCGGCAGCGGTCATAACTAATCAGTGCTGTTGATTCAGGTGTGGAGGTGGGAGTTAAGGCTTAGAAACTATAGCGCTTTATTTACTCAGCATTTAGCTGCAGATGCACAAATGAATAGATGTGCAGGTCTAGTATGAGGACGTGGAGCTATCGGGAATTTTGAGCAGTAAGTACATTGACAGTTAAGCCGTCCAATCCTTTTATTCAGTCTGAAATTATATTATCCGATATTTATTTATGATTTTTTTTATTGTATATACTCAACAAATCTATCTCAAAAATCTTTAAACTCACTAGCTGATATAAGGATGTTAAGAGTATTTCAAGAAATATAACAAAACCATCAGACAGTAATGAAACACTACACAGTCATGGAGATTGTGTAATAGCTTTATCACATTTTATATTTATTTAGCACTTGCATCACTGTATTCAACATAAGTATAATACATACACAGAAAACGACAGCTCATTTTCTAAACAAGTTTCAAGGAAATGAATTAAACATTTGCTTAGATGTTTAAGCTTCCACCTTTGAAAAGACAATAAATTAATTGTGTGTGTGTGTGTGTGAGTGTGATTCCTGGAACAAGGTGTTTCTCACAGACAGTACTTGAGTCCAGCAGGTGGGCATTTCCTGTTCATGAATCAATTGACAGGACAACTACATTGAATGATGTGGAAGCATGCATGACAGACAGAGATGATTTTATATATATACGTACATTTTATATATACATATATATATATATATATATATATACATACTCAGACATGATCAACTACTACTCCACCCACACACCATTTCCAAGGGTTACAACCAAAAAAATAAAAGTACTGAAACTTTTTGAAATGTTTTCAATGCCTGACCATTAACATGTTAACATTTCAGTCATTTAATTGTTTCCCCCCACTTTTGCCAGTGTTCTAAATCTAAACATTTGAGGGGTCTTCTCAATACTTTTGTCAATATAGTATAAATGTAGACAGAGCAAAGCTTAGAGTTGAATGTATAGCGGGACACATCGTTCA
>JAYDZG010000043.1:23921531-23935168 GCA_034509265.1 Microcambeva bendego
AATGTATGTATGTATGTATGTATGTATGTATGTATGTATGTATGTATGTATGTATGGATGGATGTATGTATGGATGGCTGAAGAACATTACATTGTGAGATTTTAAGTTGTGAGAGGTTTTTAATAAACAAGCTGTCAGGAGAAGCTCACTGAGAAAATACACACACATACACACATAGGGTAAAACAAGAGCTGCCCCACATAATACACCAGGAATGTTAAACACAGCTCTACACAATAGTGAAACAGGCCATCAGCAAGGCTAAGACCCTGTTTATACAAATATGACATCACACCAAAGTGTTTTCCAAAATGTCTACATCTGCACAAAAACTTCAGAACGCTGATATAAACCATGATCAATAATGACACCTAATCGCATTTTATATAAAACATCTGGAATAACATGCTTACTGCAAAATATACACTTCATGGCTAAAAGTAGGTGGACTTCAGACCATACGTTTGTTTCACTTTCTCTTCCGAGACCATATAATAATGCGCTTGATCCAAATTTACAGAGTTAACGGCCTTTAAATCTATTTCTGCAAGATTTTGCAAGATATTAGAGGCAATATAAAGCCATTTAGTAGTGATGCAGCTAAATATTCACTAGCATAGATTTTTAACACCTTGGCTCAGATCTCGGCTTTGATGGCCCTGGTTGGCTCTGTGCCATCTAGCAGGTTTAATTGGCAGTACCTGCAGCAGATAATAATTTGCCACTGCGTCAGCTGAATAGGAATGACTGAACTAAGTGGGGTCTGCTGTCCTAAATGCAGTGTAAGGACCCTGGTTAGAAGATAGAAGTGCCTGTGCAGAAAGCATGGGCTAAAGAAGGATCCGCACACATGTTGGAGGAGGAGTGACCAGCAATATTGCTAAATCATGAGAAAGGAGGAGAAATGCATAAATAAATAGAAAAAAAGATTATGTGTGACGTCAGGTAATGACGGTTGACAAGACGGCCCTTAATATCAACACTCCAGTTGTGAAGTGTTGTGCACCTACAGTTGATGGATCTAAAACACCTAAGTTCATTTGAATAGGTCTCCACAATCTTTTAGCCATGAAGTATTTTAACCTGTACACACAGTGAAGAAGTGTTAACATGTAAGCATGAATATAAAAACAAAATTAGTGATCACAAAAAAAAACACCTGGCCTAATGTCCGATGTGTGCTTTCAGGTGTGTGTGTGTGTGTGTGTGTGTGTGTGTACACATGTACACACTTAGACTGAGCCTAAATGTTATTGCTTCACTAATGATACAAACATTGTTATGTCAGCTACTTAGATAATCAGTATTTGTACGGTGTATTGGAACTGCTGAGATATAACCTGCCTTATTCATGATGCATATGCCCTGCAAGCTACGTAATAGTTGTTCAAATTCCCTAAAGGACTCATTCTCAGAAAGAAAGCATCCAAGGACAGTACATACATTAATACACTCACATGGAGGGAATTAAAGGAAGTTAATTCACCCTCTGCATGTGGGTTTCATCCATGTTTCATCCATGTTCAAAGACATTCAGTCAAGTTAAGGCTCCCTGGAGCCATCAAATTGCCCTGTGAGTGTAAATGTTTGTTGATGCCATGTGTTGGGTGTTTTCTACCCTTCGACCAATGAATCGAACCCACTGCAACCCTGACCATGACAAAAATGTGTAAAACAAACAGAAAATGTTTGTCCCTGTCTTTTTATATTAGAAGATAAGGTTAGCTTCTCTTCAGAATTTGTGGATGGCAATGTGATTGGGTGGTTTTGTATTTGTGATTGGAACTCAGACGGCTGAGCTGGACAGTTTGACCCAGCCCACATCTTGGTACGCTCCAGTGATGTGCCAGTAGAGCAGTGCCATGAGTTTGGTCCAGGCCGTCTGTACCTCAGTGGTGAAACAGTCGCCCAAGTCCTCAGACAGGACCTCTAGAATCACACCACTCAGAATCTGAGAGAAAGTGGGAACGAAACAAGTAGAACTTTTCTTGGAAACTTTTTACAGGTTTTAAAAATAATATTTTAGAGTTTCGCAGTTTAATATTCACACTTGAAGCCATTTCAAAACAAATTTTGGTTTCAAGAACATTTGTACACACAATTTCCTAAAGTACAGTACTGTGGAAAAGTCTTAGAGACCCAGTGAAAATTAGAATGAAAAAGTTCTCAGCAGTGTTTATTTTCTCAGTAAAACACACTAATACTAATACTAATAACCAATACTAATAACATTGATGCAAAACATAGTTCAGTTTCCATTCATTACTGTTCATTAAAACATTTGTGTTGTCTTCATGGGAGTCTGGTTTTATTGATAATTATCAACCAACACCTGCTTTGTTAAATCAGTGTTAATGTTGTTAAATCAAGTGAGAAGTGAGATGTAACCGATCAAATCCATGTGCTGGCTGGGAATGTCCACCAGAAATCCGGAACCAAGCTTTGTTCTTCAGACTAACTCACAAGACTTTATTTTACTAACTTTATTTCATAGTAACTTTTACTAAACTACTTTTTTATTGTGAATATACATGTTGCTTTATTTGGCAAAATAAATTGCCCTTTTCAGTGTATATTGCTGTATATTTTGCTCCTATTGCTGAGATACATGGGCTTAAATGATCTGTCTTGGTGCCTAAGACATTTGCACAGTACTGTATGTAGTTAAATAAATAAAGAATTGCTTCACATAAAGTGAAAAAACTACAAAACAAGTTATAAGAATATAAACAGAGTACAAAGACCAGTAATTGTATTAATGCATTTTCTCCCCCTTTACTCCAGATGTAGCACATCCTCCTCATCCATTGAATTATGCTTCCCTTTCTCTAATGCTGACCGCTACCCTGATTGAGGCCAGTGAGTTTGACATACAACCCCTCCGACATGTGTGCAGTAGCTGAATGCATCTTTTTACTTGAGGAGAGGTCACATGCAGGTAAGCATTTTGCACATAGAGCCACAATCTTATCGCATCATCTCTCAACTCAAACACCCCCAATCAGCCAGCAGGTCATAATTCACTCAGTTTTGAGGAGTACCTATCTGGATTTTTCCACTCTGTATGAACAAATCGTTTTTCATGTAGGCACCCTGCCCAGTCACCATCATTACACGATGGCTGTGTGATGGTTACAGTTTGATGGTAATTTTCCTCCAGACGGCGTAGGTTGCCAAGCTTTCCAGTTTAAGGATTTTGGCAAATTGTGATAGATGTCATGAAAGTGACTCTAATGTTATGATCAACCTATATTAAACCCACAGTGGTGAACTTTAAGATGAACCTAAATTAGAGGGGATTGTTAAAAAATCTTGTAATCTCAAGATTGCTATGGTATGTATTCACTTAAAAGCAATGCAAACTTTTTTACAAACTAATATCTTACCTTAAAGTACATGGGCTCGACTTTGTGTTTGACAGCGTGAGCCTTGCCCACCAGCTCCAGCACAGACGAGACTTTTTCTGAGTCATGGAGGTTTTCCACTACCGTGTTGATGGCGTTCATGACGCGACATGCATGCTTCCTCAGCTGAGAGCTTTTCTCCATCTCCTCAGGGTCATCCATGTCCTGAAACTGACTGAAGTACTGCTTCGCTGATGGAAAGTTCACAAAGAACCTGAAGATGAAAAGATGACAGAGATATCTTGTCTTTCAAGCATATCGGAAAAAAAGAATTAAATAATATGGCCAGTCCCTTATCAATGTGTTCTTGTTGAAGGAATACACCAATGCAATCGTTTTACACATTTAACATTAAGACCACTGACAGGAGATAAGTGAATAACACTGGTGATCTCTCCATCACGACACTTGTTAGGGTGTTGCATATATTAGGCAGCAAGTAAACATTTTGTCCTCAAAGTTGATGTTAGAAAATGGAAAAATGGGCAAGTGTAGGGATTTAGGTGAGTTTGACAAGGGCTTCAGTAGTCAATGTCAATCAAAAGTGTGCCAAGGAAGGAACAGTGGTAAGCAGGAAACAGGGTTATGGGCTGCCAAGGCTCATTGATGCACATGGGGAACGAAGTCTGTTTTTGCAGATAAAGGGGGACGTATTAAGGAGGAGGTCATAATGTTATGTAACGGGTGTACATAAATACATAAATGAAACTCAACCAATAAAATACAAATTGTGTATCCCCAATTCTATTTGTATCAATGTTATATTTTATTACTATATTTTATTTATTTACTATTTACTATCTATTTATTCATTACTAGGCATTGGATTTATGAGCATCATGATTTTTTTCTGCTTTTGTCAAAAGTAAATGGGAATCAGCAGAACTGTCAGTAACCATAAATAAACATGTCATATCACATGCAGTGTATAAAGGAGTCTGTAAACTTTTGAGCTTAGCCTTAATGTGGTTCATGCTGTGAAAATGATTGAGATCTGCTTTTGGAAGACCCACAACCACACCGGAGAGAGAAAGGGGAAAACAAGTAGAATGGTCTTGAAAAGTACAGTTAATATTGGTTTTACAGAGTTGAATTTTCACTTCAAGCTCTTCTAAACAACTTCAGGTTCTATGATTTTCAGCAATTGTAGATAAATCAATAAAAACATATTTAATAAAATATAAGCACTATTAAAACTAAAGTGCTGTAGATAATGTTAAGAAGCACCGTAACATTTACAATGCAAGTCCTTTTAGGTTGCTCCCATTAGGGGTCATTATAGCAAATTGTGGTCTGCATTATTGATTTGTCATAGTTTTGTGCAGGATGCCCTTCCTGTGGGCTTGGGACTGGCACTGGATTGGTTTATGCATCTTAGTGGCTAGTGTGGCATCCAGTTTTGAACTGGGGAGTTCAGACTCTCTGCACTGGCGTGTTAGTGGAAAATCCTGCTGATCCACCTGGGACGCAGAAACAATTACATTATGAAAATAAAGTACACAGAATAGTGATCTCTGTGGTAAGAGAAAACACAAATCCCAATTCTCAAAAATTGGCTACTTATGTTGAGAGGAAATTTGTCTGAATAGTTGGATGCAATCCTTGATTAGAACAAAACAACTCTTTAAAGCAGAAGCTTCCATCACATAGATGTCTACTATGAAACAAGCTTGAAGAAGGTATATAAAAGTATTTGTATAAAACTTTTGAGCTTAGTGATAATCTAGGCCATGCTGTTCAAAGGATTTAGGTCTGCTTTCTGAAGAAGGAAATGTGGAATGTTACCAAAATACTAGAGGCAAATATAAACTCATTAATATGCTTGGATGGGAAAAGATGGCAGAAAGGAAGACCACTCAGTTTCAGAAAGTATGGGCACAAGAGAGGTAAAGAGGAGTAGAAGAAACAGAAGGATAAAGGGCAACATGCTGAATGATCGCCCTGCATATCTAAAGTGGATTTGCTGCTCGGATGAGAGGATGTCATTAAGTCACAGCAGGGAAAATGAGAGGCAGGTGCAGACAGACAGAAAGAAAGAAGACAGATATAGAGAGATGAAACTGCCAACATTTCACTGTCTCTTTGCCAGCCAGAATGCCTCAGCCTTGATTATGAACATCCCATAATAAGCACGTCAAACAGGAACTAAACTAATAAAGCATAAATTGTGTATCCCTGTTTCTTGGCCAGATTTAGCAGGGTGCATTCTGTTTTTCTTTACAGAAATTATGCACCGGTGGATTTACATTCATCATGGTAATTATTTTGCTCTTACCAAAAGAAAACAGGAATCAGCAGGAAGCAGACACAGAACTAGCCCGACTATTAGAACCAATTTATATCAACAATTACTTTTGAAGAAGAATTATTGCGTATGACTCAGGGATTGAACGCTTTCAAGTGGTTTACATGAAAGACTCTCTGACAAAATGAAATCCTACAGGAATGTTTCCATTTAAACAGTCTGTGCCAACATGTAAGCCTTTCAACCTGTCTCCAGGAAATTGAGTTTACAAGAACCTCAAACTGACCTCCTTTCCTGAAACGGTGTTTATATAGGAAGTTATTTCGGTGTCATCTTAACATGCCTGCTCTTCAGAAAGCTTAATGAGCCTCAAGAGTCCACTTCCAGGATTCGCTTCACCATACCCCACCAGGTTTATGTGATCAAGCCCAAATGGCAGATACAGGAAAATGTCCATGAATCTAAATGGCAGGTTTATAAAGCCTTGATGAATTCCTAAACCAGTTCTGTTTAAAAGCACAACTGAAAAACTGATTTAAATGAATATACTCTGCAAAGTATATAGACGTCAAACTATAAATTGTTGGACAGCTGAGATCCATGAGCAGTATTATGGAGTTGGTGCAGTATTTGTTCTTTAAATCTCTCCATTTTGGGGAAAGTCTTTCCACACAAGTTTGAAGAGTGTCTGTGGACATTTATAGTCAGGTTGGAAAGATAACTTGAAGTACCCAATTGGAAATGTAGAGCATACACTGTAAAACTCGTCTTAAAGATGTACCCAGTACACTTTACTGTCTATTTATTTATTGATTACAGAGCACTGGTACTTACAATCCAACCTGTGTTCAAACCAGTGTGCTAAGCCTGGATAGTTTAGACTTAAAAAGGTTTAACATTGTTAATAATATATTTTCATATATTTGTTTACTTTAAATAAATGGTTAACATGAAATTAGCATGTTCAGACTGAAATTATCATGAATTTTATGCAGGCAAGTCCTTTTTACATTTAATTATTCTATAACAATAATTATAGATTATCATTTTTAATAATCTATCATTTGAGAATTAACATTTAAACAAATAAATTAAATTGTGAAAGGTAAAATTAAGAAGCTCATTTGTCTCTTTGTATACTGGATGTGATAAGGTGATTCTTTGTAAAGAGGATTTGCATTTTGATCATTTAGGTGATAACCTCCTGTGCTCCGGGAGTTCCAGTTTCCTGACACAGTCTAAAGATATTTAAATGATTTTGAGACACAAATTGGCTGCCACTTACACTGAACTTGAATTGATGAATAATGAGTAAGCTTTAACTACCTGTCCTGTCATAAATGTTACCATGTAAAGTGTAAATCATGACCTTCAAATCCTAATAATAATGCTGAAGGCAAATAATATGAATGTCTTTTGTTAAAGATAAAATCACCACTGGTTAAAAGAAAGGGGTATAAAAAGCATATGTGTAAGTCCAAAGGCTTAAAGTGCACAACATTACAGCTTTAATTATTTGTGTTTGATGTTAATAAATTCTTTTTAGTACTACAAAACATTCTGTGTACATCTCTCATTATTTGTCCAAACAAAATAGACTTTTCTTTCCAAAGACTGCAAAGGACTTTTACTTTTGCCTCATGGGTTTTAGTGCCGCAAGTGGTCTAATTGCATTTACATGCTTTGATGACCATCAGTTCAGTCACTTGTACAAACACAATGAGTTCTTATATTTGGTTCTTTTCATTTTTGCATCATCACTTTTTATAATAAGAGGGTATTAGGCACGTGCTGAATCATTTACTTCATGCAAATGTTTTTTTTATAATTATAATTGATGCTTTTGCACAAAATACAAATAACAGGACATTTTGCAGTGTAGTCATTTTGTTTTTAAAAAATGTGAGAAATGGGAACACAATTCACAATGGGAGCTGAAATGCTTCACAGCAGCGAACTGAGCAGCACAGTAATTTAGAGGATTAGATTAGGAGCGCATTTCTTTCAAAATCCAGTCACTGAAGGCATCAAACGAACAACAACTTCTCTGATTTGAATTTTGCATCTTGAAATCTATTGCTTCATTAAAGCACAGATCTTCAAGAAAGCTATGGCGACATTCAACTTCAAATTTGTGCCACAGAAACACTCAACTCTGAGTTCTAAACTGCCAATTGAAGCCATATCAGAGCAAGTTGACGAAAGCTTTAGGAATATTACTTTTATAGCTGAGCAGCCATGCAGAAACCAGAGTCTACCATGTGCAATGATGAGCGTAAACTGGAATGACTGTCGCAGAGCTCACAAATAAGCCATCTTTAATGCTTAATCAGTGCCTAAACAGGGCAGTTGTAGCCTAGTGGTTAAAGTACTGAATTAGCAATCACAAGGTCATTGGCTTGTATACGAAGTTAACGAAACATGACCTGAACAGTCGAAACTAGCAAAGTAGATAATAGTAATAATAATAATAATAAAGGATCTAGGGAAATCCAGGTTCTGGTACCTTCTATATAGCGTACACATTCCTGTATGTAAAAAAATATATGTTGCATATATTATGGTGTTGAAATTCTTTGCTATAAGGAGTGGGAGTAAATATGAGTGCGATGCTTGAAAACCCTGCTGTCTGGACCGATGTGTTTCTGTAGTAACCACCCACGCTTGATGGTACAGATACTTTAGGCTGTCGCAACATTCAGTGCTTTCAAAATAGCTTATCTTTACTTTACAAACCAAACAGATCTATTGCGGTGCATGTTCAGGTCAGTTCATTTTCTTAAACCACTGATCCTAAAGGCTCAGGTAGGAGTGCTGGAGCACCCTGGACGGGGCGCCAGTCCATCGCAGTGCTGACAGGTGCTTCATTTCCTATACTGATATTCAGCATTACAGAGCAGGCACATGTTCAGTAAGTCCAGTGTTACAAACTGAGTACGCAAAACAAATACCAGAAAGCATCACTCGCCCATTTATCCACTCACAAATACAGGTGCAATTTCATACTTGGTTTATTTTACTGTCATTCCATAAAGGGGCTTCTTTTGTCTAACACTAATGTAATACACAGGTATTAAGGATAAACTTGATTAGATTTGTAATTGTTTATATGTTACTTGTTAAGTAAAGAGTTGTATTTTGTAATATATTAAATTTTATTTCATTATATTGGGTTATACTGTATTTAGGGATTTAACCATGCAAAATGAATCTGAAGACAAATTATGACAAAGTTTCCTTTTATTATTTCTTTCATTTATAAAATGAAATGCTATATTTGAGTACTAAACTGTATCTTTTATTTTATTAAATAATGATGCCCCTTTATTTCTGCGGTATGTACAAACTATGCAAAGCAATGCTGCACATTTGTTTTGTGTAAAAAAACTGAAATGAAATTTTATGAAAACAATCCCCACATAAATAAATAAAAAATAATAATAAATAATAAAAAACTATCCTTACATAAATAATTTGGCTGGCAATGTTCAAACCTGGGAACTCTGTAGTGACCTTAACCAGGCGAGGTGAATATTGCCGGTGTCCTTTGCTGTTTAAAGTGAATGTTGATTCTTTATCCATGTAAACACTGTCTTGTGGTGCATTGTTACAGCCTTAGTTATATGACAATACATTATCTACTGGCAGTTCCACTCTTGTTAGCAGTGAACGCAAATCAAAGCCTTGAGAAGATAGATTTGAACACCACCTCACTCGAGGGAGAACACATCCATGGTACCAATTCAGATGCCTGGAGACACCATACACACAAACACATTATGATTAACACACCAGATCAAAACACCTCTGATGGTGCCAACAAAGATTACTGCCATGCACAGATAACACACAAGGCACAGTAAAGAAACTACAGGGATTTACTTATCACCTCTAGTCCAGAATTACACCATTATTCCTGACATTTGTCCTAGCAACCCCAAAAGTCCTCTCTGTGTTACTTATTTTGATACGCATATTCTTTTCAAACTTTAGCCTTTTCTTCACATTGTTAATGGTTCATCTTTGTCCAAAAAACTTCCTAGAATTTCTGAAGCTTCCATTTGAAGTTCTTGCTAATTAGTTTGCATCTTCTTGTGAAGCCTCTGTACTTTTGTGTCGTCTGTGAACAGTAGATTGTGATAGATTCACTCTGGTCCTCTGGAGGTTGTTGCTGATGTCACTAACATTTGCTGAATTAACTGCCTGCAACACACTCCAAGTTCGTGATAGAGGATGTCTGTGGTTGGTGTTGTCTGATTCTCTCTAGAATCCCAATATACACAAGCCAGTGTATCCCCATACAGATGTTGGTATTTTTAGACAAAGGTTGGTTTTTATCTTTGGAAGCTTCCTTTAATCTTTGGTATGTTGTCTAAGGTTTGAAAATCACACTCAAAAATTTTTGAAGCTTCTATCTGAACTTAATGCTAAATAGTGGTTTGCATCTTCTTGTGAAGCCTCTGTACTTTTGTGTCATCCGTGAACAGTAGATTGTGATACATTCACTCTGGCCCTCTGGAAGTTGTTGCTGATATCACTAACATTTGTTTTAAGGTCTTTTTTTTAAAGCCCACTCAATGTTTCTCTTGTGAAATGCTGTTTTTTCTTGGTCTACCTGTTGGACATCTGTTAGGACATCTTAATACACCAGTGGCAACTTTCTTCTTCATGTCATTCCATATGGTTATACTGGTTATGGCCAATATCTGAGCAATGGCTCTAATTGATTTTTCATCTTCTCAAAGCTTAATATTCACCCATAGACAGGTCTCTGGTTTTCAGGTTGATCACTCTTTTGACCATAAATGCACAGTCTGCACAGGCAAAACTCTGAAAACTGAGTGTATACATTCATGGCTATTTGTTGTCTGAAAAATTAATGTGAAAGGAAACCTGGGCAACAAAACATGACTGACTGTCACATGTTCCAATACTTTTACTCACAAGTCAAATGGGTTGGTTCAGACAAAATGTGCTATCGTTTGAACTGTGGATCAGCTTCAGATGTAAAATGTAAAATAAAAGCTGAAATTTTGATCTTTTATCTGAATTGCATCTTTTAATGTCAAACCCAAATATTTTAGTCTACGGCTAATTGGGAATTGCCCTCACCGTGGTCTTTTCCTCAGCTCTAAATTGTAATCACATGTAGTTACTATGTTAAATAACTATCATGCATTGTATCTTCCCTCTATCCACAGCACAACACTCAGTCAGACGAGCATTAAAACAGTGTGAGACATGATAAGTTTTTGGCATAGCACTCCATGCTAGCCAAAATTGTGTGCAAAGCTCTAGAGAGCTGAGAGAAAATGTGTGATGGCATGTCCCTCTTCGATGAGCACATTTTTTTCTTGATTAAACTATTTTAGGAGCCATAATGCAAGGGAACACTTGCATGCTTTATTTTTAATACTGTAGATGTTAGTTTGGGAGTTCTTACACTCTAAAATTGACAACGTATAAATTAAAATTATTTTGGAAATGAAAATGCACTAAAAACTTAAATTATTTTTTAAAACAATTACTTGGTGGTGCCATCACTAAAACAAGGTAGACAGAGCATTTTAAATGCAGCTTAAATCTTTAATTTGTTCCCATGAGTGTGTATGTTTTATAAATAAATAAAAAAATTTTTTATTTTGAATCTGAGAGTATATAGCTCTGCTTAAAGAACAGTAACACATCAAGATCTTTGGAATAGATCATCAGATTTTGGACAACTACTTAAGTACATGCCATCGTTACATAACATAATAGGGTCATGTGAAATAAGAAGGCATTCTGAAAAAAAAGTACATGCTTTCACTTTTTGCACAGATTAGTTGATTTAAAGGGATTATATTATAAGTATTTTGGTCATTACTTTTACATGACCAGTCACCCAAAACAAACATTACCATGCAGAGTGCTTTAATGGTAGTAAAAAGCCTCTGGCACCCACATTTCAAACCTTCATGACTGCCTATATGTACAGTGATTGGCTTGACCGAGAGGAGCTTGCTGGATTGGAGACCTTATGTAATTAGGTGATGAAGGAGACTGTTGTGTGAATCTCCACATAAATAGAACAATTGACTAGTGCACTTGTATCAGAGAGCATTGGAATCTTTAGAAATCTTTTATTGCTGTTTTTGTTGATTTTAATAAGGTTTCCATTGATCAACTTCGATGCAATGTGTAAATAGAAACACATTTAGAATTAGCTGCCTGCAAAACACAATCCAAATTCATGATTGAGGATGTCTGTGGTTGGTGTTGTCTGCTTCTTTCTACAATCCCAATATATACCAGCCAGTGCATCACCATACAGATGCTGAATTTTCTTTCTTAGGAAGATTCCTTTCATCTTTGGTATGTCTTAAGGTCACACTCAAAAATGGTTCCAATTTGTATTTAAAAAATATTTTGCACACTAAATGGAAAAAAAAACAATTAAGAGTTGAGCCATGACTCATCGTTGCTTGTAAAGGAAAAGCCTTTGGTGGATTCTCCAAAGTAAAGAGATTAAGGCACTAGACATTGTAACATTTTAAAAGTTTTTTAAGCATGTTTCAGGCAGACATTTTACAAAATTCACTGAAGTTGATCAGTGAAAACATTGATCAGTGAAAAATATTTTTAAACCAGATTCAAGAAAATTCACAAATCACTGATTCTTCTTTTACTGCATATAACAAAATGTCCCAACTTTGTAAAAAAAAAGTCCCAGTTTAAAAAAGTGCATCTGACAGGTGTGTGGTAAATCTGAGGAACAGGTGTGTGTGTGTGTGAGTTTGAGAGAGAGTGAAATCTATGAAAGGTGGGCGTACCTGATGAGCACAGCCACGCCCACGTCCTCGCAGCTCTCGTACACACGTGCCCAGGTGTTCTGCACAATGGCGCACTCCATGTTACTTAGTGGCTCGGCTCGCTCCCGTTGTTCCGGCTGGTCCAGGTCATGCTCCGGGTCCATGTTGCACACGCACCACGGTGGGGTGGCCAGTGAAGGGGAGCAGAGGAGGGCGTGCTGGGGTGGTGGAGAGGGGCAGATGAGTGGCACTGGGGGAGGAGAAGACCGGCGGAGGGGGCAACAGAAGCGCAGGGCGAGAGAACAGAGAGCGTTGAGCCACCCCGCTCTCAGCCCTCGCCCCTCGCGACCCCCACGGGGAGGCAGTGTGCCCTCTGGGTCCTACTCACAAGTACACACTTGCACTCACTTGTAGACTGGCACTCAAACACTCATGAGTGCTTGCTATAGGGTCCTGTCTTTTCCTATGTCTGTAGTTTGGTCTCTCTGTCTGTCTGGCGGTGGATCCTCCTCTTGTTGATGCCCTGTAATGCTGTCCCCCTTCTCTCTCCGTTCAGTCTCTCTCACTCTGCTGTAACGTCTGCTCTCGCGCAGATGTTGTTGCCTCTCTGAAGTTGAAGCTGCAGAGAGGAACTGAAATATGGAGGAGGAGGAGGAGATAGATGGAGATGAGTGGGCGTGCAAGAGAAAAAATTGTGTGTGAGAAAGAGAGAGAGTGATGGTGGGATGAGAATTCTTATGTTACCTGTGAACACTTTCTTCCGCTGTTCTTTCACTCATCATCAGTGAAATGGACATTTCAAATGCACAAGTCATGGGTACAATTACGTAAATCTTGCCTCAAACCAGCCTTGTCTGGATCCAACGATGGATGTTTGATGCCATCAGCTCCATGTTCCATGGTTGTCTCTGAGCAACTCAAAGTCAATTCCAGATACCTAGTGTGAGAAGTTCCTCACTTACTTGCCTGTAGATCTACAGAAGGTTATCAGAAGCTTGTGCTGAAGTAAATTATTTTAAGCAAAGAGGTTTGATTTTAGAGAGACACATTGCTATCAAACCACTTTTGCCACTTTTATAAGTCAACAGATATCTCAACAAGACGATAAATTTACACTTTCAGCAGTTAGCTGACATCTTTATTCTAAGTGGCTTACATTAGTTACAGTATACAGTTTGAGCAATGAGGGTTAAGGG
>JAYDZG010000043.1:24015875-24026222 GCA_034509265.1 Microcambeva bendego
CATACATTCCATCCATCCATCCATACATTCCATCCATCCATCCATCCATCCTTCCATCCATCCATCCATACATCCATTTATTACCTAAGGACCTTATTCCATCTGCCATCATCGGGCAGTGGACAGGATGCACATATACACAAGTGCACAGAAGCACACGTCTGGGTTAATCAGAGCCGTTAATGGAGGACGGTGCTCTCAGAGGGATGCCTATTACCAGGTGAAGAAAGTCTCACCGAGAGGCAAATGCTACCGTCAGGTAGAATTTCAATCAGCCACCCTACAGCCATCCAGCCTCTCTGCCTCTTCACGGCTCCTTTTCTTCCTGCCAGCAATGTTTTTTTTTGCAAGGTTCACATTCGGTATTTAGGAAAGTCTTTTAAAATGTGATACATTTTGTCTTCTTCAGATGTCCACCAGTATGGAATTACACAAGCCTGTTAAAGACTTTTGAAGGTTTTGCATTTTATAAAATATAAATTGCTCCTGAATTCATAAATGAAAATACATCAGAAATAAATGTTTAAAAAACCCTACAAATTTAATAAATAAATTAAAAATACTTTTATTAGACGACTTGGTGGATTACAGTGTCATTATACAGCAAGAACGTCCTGGTTTCAATTACTAGGGGGAGGAGTCCAGTCTTCCAGTTCTCCAGCATCTGTGTGGATTTCTCCAAGTTCTCTGGTCTCCTCCCCAAGTTCAAAGACATGCAATCAGGGTAATTAAAGATACTAAGGTCGTTATAGTTTAATGGTGTGTGTGTGTGTGTGTGTGTGTGTGTTTACTCTGTGATGGTGCTTTATATCTTATGCCCAGTTATTACATCCATTGTGACCCTGATAAATAAATAAATAAATAAATAAATGTACATAACACTGACTGTCTAAAAAGGAATTCTGTGAACCCCCGTAAATTTGCAGTTCAGGTTTCATGGACTCTGTCTTTTGCAGATTTTCCCTGTTACCTAACTAATAGTTCATGGAAACCACCAATAACCTCTTTTTTCACAATTCTGAGCTGCTCAATTATGGGTTTACTGTAATTAGATAATCAAGATATTTTTTATATTTGTCACAGGCTGTTCAGATGTCTGATCCAATTCTCATCATCTCTTCCCCATTCACCTCTCAGCTCATCTGTGCCTGTGGTGGGTAGAACAGAACAGGAATTATTCTTACTTCAGAGGAGGTGTAATCGGTGTGATCCGAGGCCTGCTGAGTCTGAGTGGCTTCATGTTGGCATTGTAACCACGGCTGTCCCTTTATTCGAACATAGAAAGGTCACTGTTCAACTAAACATGGTCAGAGATTATTTCACATGTTTCTGTTATTTACATTTTTATGAGGAGAAATATGCTAATATTACACAAAACACACATCGCTGAATATAATCAGAATTTTACAGCTTTAAAAAAGTGCAAACGTTAAACCTGATTATGAGAACACATTTGAAAAAGAAAACACCACTCATGGAAACTCATAAGTGAATACTTCAGAAGCAAAGACTATTGACTATGATGATCTTTGTCTTTTAGTAAATCCCCATCTAGAAGGATACAATACACCAGCATGAAACTCATGTGAATCTTTTTGGCTTTTCCCATTAGGGGTCACCACAGTGGATTTGGCACAGTTTTTACACTGGATGCCCTTCCTTATACAACCCTCTTATTTATCCGAACTTGAACCCAACACTACAACACACTGGTGTGTGCATGTTAGTAACTAGGGTGGCGCCCAGCCAAACGGCAATGCTGAGATTGTAACCGGAGAGTTCAGACTCTCGATGCGGACTCTTTACCTGGTGCCCCCTGCATGAAATGCATAATGGTTGCTATTTTATTTACTGACTTTATTAAGTTATTTATATTCTTTATTCTTAGAAAAGGCTCAGTGCATGTAGAACACAGTGGAGGTTGATTCCAAAAAGTTGTTTGTTTTTGTCACACTTTATTAGCAGTTGAATGTAAACATATGGGTCAGCGGACAGGGTCAGACATTGTAGTGCCTGACTGGAGCAGACAGAGTTAAGAGCGTTGCCCAAGGGCCCAACAGTGGCTGCAAAGCACAGCTTGGATTTGAACTGGCAATCTTCTGATTAATAGAGCTACACATTAAGCTGTCCCAAAAACATGAAAATAAAATATAAAAACATCCAATAACAGGGTAGTTACTATTCTGTGGAAAAGGAAGGTTCAGTGTATTCCAGAAAGTAGACTGCAGGAAAAGAAAAAGAGAAACGGAGGCAGAATGATCAATCTTTCTCACTCCATGGGAGCTATTAGCTGATAAATCCACGGGCAATCTATCTCTCTTAGAAAGTCAGTTAGGTGTATAGAGGACTGGTAAAGCTGTTCACGATGTATAAACCTTTGTTTAACCTAATAAATTAACTGTGCATGTTTAAATAAGACTATAAAGAAGATATATAGTAGAAAATCTAACCTGTGCACACAAAGAACCTTTGTACTGACAAGATCTCTGTACAGACAGCCCCCCTGCAAAGAGCATCACAGCCAGGTCTGGTCTGGCTGTGCAAAACCCACAACACAAACTAAAAAAAACCCACGCTCCATTTATTATTTATTTGTTTGTTTACTCACTGCTGCATCCCTGGTCAGAGCAAGAGTACAGACTGGCTAGAGGGCTCTCCATACAAAATGTATTTATAAAATAATATTATCCAAATATATTGCTTAAAGCTGTATCCAAGTAACCACAAACGCAATCATATGGTTTGGGACAACAGTTTGGGTGAGGAGCTTTTCTGGTTTGTGAGTGCTCGGACAAGTTTGAGAAGTATAGTGGGGCATTTTTCAATTTTTATATATCCCCCTTTTCCACAAATTATGTAGCCAAATTAGTCTTTCGCTGCTGGAGACCCCAATCGTGGCCAGTGTCACGAAAGTCACACATCAATCTCGATGTTTGTCGACTTCTGTAAAGATACCTTCGGCCTACTAACCAAGGCCGTACTTACCAAGAAGACGTCACCCCTTTCCAGTCTGGTCTTTGTTACACCAAGCAAACTTCAGTAACCAATTCTGTCTGCTGCAGACACTTCCGATTGTGTCCACTAGGGTGAACCAGTCAATCCTAGGGTTGCTTTTCTAGCTGAAGCCATCTGGGTGACAAAGCTGTTTTTAAATAAACAACAGGTATGGTCTGGGAGAAGAGTTTAAGGTCATATTCTTCGCTTAGTGCGACTGTCACTTTGATACAACTTCTGATATGCTTTATCGGTTTCATTTATCAGCTGCAAGGTCACACTCTTCCTCCAAAGTCCTGCCCTAGTCATGTCTCTTCATTTATAATTCCTATCATGAGGACCATCATACCTGATACTGCATTATCTGTTAGGCATCACACCTTCAATCAAACCAACTCACCAGACAGCTAAATCACCTCACAGTGTTTGTGCAAAGATAGCAAGATGGCGCTCTACAGACAGAAGCTCGTGTCTCCGTGTGGGTCTCTTGTGTTTCATGTGGTCAACCATGTCCGTATGCGTTATCTTACTCACCCAGCTGTGCTCCACTTCTCGCAGTGAATGAGAGCTCGGCTGGAACAATTTAGTTTGCAGTGTTTAAAATTAGCAACGGCATTCTTCACTTCTGTCCGCCGAGCCGCTTTCGTGCCAGTACGCGGCAGCGGCCATCCGTCAGCCCGTGCCCATCTGCGCCTGAGAGACACCTCATCAGTCAGCACCGTGACCCTGTAAGTACACAACAAAAGAGCAGGCCGGGAAGAGATGCCTCGCCGCAGGAACAACACGAAACACTAGTGAAACAAAACGCTAACGCTAACACAGTGCCACACATGCAGCGACCCATAAAAAGGAATGAAATAAATACTCTTTATGTGAATGTGATAAAAGAAGAGCACATCATTATTGGATGGTGGGTTAATGGCTGTGTCAAATCGTTTGCAATTAAACTGCTGGCAGATGCTATTTGCGTCTAGGTGAAGATAGGATGTTTACTGTGATGTGAAAGTCAAGTCAAGACCAGGGATGCAGATCCTTCTTAATGTGATGGGAACTTGGCATGTTTGGGAAATGTGTAGAACGCACTACAGAAGAACTTCCATTGCTTGTGTATTCGCTAATGATAATGTTTTGTTATGAATCATTTTGTGTTTGTGGGATGTGTGTGAATTCTATTTAATCAAACTAGTAGACCACTCAAGGAGAACGGGTCCCTGCTGAGTTCCTCTCAAGGTTTTTTCCTATCATTTAAAAAAAGGTTCAGTTCATTTTCTTTAATTCCTTATCCTAATTAGGGTCGGGGAGGTGTGCTGGAGCCTATCCCAGGTTTCAATGGGCACAAAGCACATGGTAACAAACTGGATGGGGCACCAGTGCATCGCATGAACCTACAGGACAATTCAGTGTCTCCAGTCAACCTGGTGGCATGTCTTTGGACTGTCGGAGGAAATCAGAGAACCCGGAGGAAACCCACGTGAACACGGGGAGAAAATACAAACTCCACACAGATAGGACCCAGATCGCCCCACCCGAGGATCGGTTTCCTGACACAACCCTCCCTATTTATCCTTGCTCAGGACTGACATTACCGTGCACTGGTTTTCATACATCCTAATGGCAAGGGCAATTCTGGGTCTCAATTTAACCTGGCTACCTGTTTTTGGACTGTGGGAGAACATGCAAATTCAAAAAGGACCCGGACTGTCCTGTGCTGTGAGGTTGACATTGCTACCCCCTAAGGCACTGTGCTGCCTCTTGGTTTGAGACAACGTCTTTTGTTAAGCGCTATACAAATAACTGTATCTAATAAAAGTAACTAGATTTGATATACAAAATTTAGATTTCTCTGAATGTAGCCTATACAATTTACAGCTTAAGCATTTGTAAGAACTAACATTTGTTGTGAAGTGCTACCCATGCAACATCTCGGCTGTTAAGTGCACCAAGGAGATCACCAACTGCCATTTTCATAGACATTCATATTTTGGATGGGATTAGGCTTATTACATGCATGTGATAGTATTATGTGCTGATGCTGTTTTCGTTTGTCTGCTCAAAATTCAAACTCTGGATATTCGACACTGGAGCTTAACCGAACACGCCACTTGACATTTGTGAGCAGAAGCTCAGTTTATAAAGTGGAAAGAAAGAAATCACTCATGTCATCAATTCAAACATAGGATTGTGTATTTCTCTTTATAAACTTAAATCTCTATATTTTTATATGTATATTAGACGGTGAAAGAATAAGAAGAGATTGAGAACCCATGCCTTTCCCAGTGAGGTGCGTTCGACTCACTGCTTATGTATTAGTCTGCACAGAAGCTAAACCCAAGCCTGCGCATGCATGCTACTATGGGTGCTGTCGTGAGTCTCAAAGCTAAACCGAGACCACACCTACTCGTGCCGGCAAATGCGAGCTCCAGGCAAAGCTCTCAAAAGAGTAAAGGAGATATGCGGCTTCCCGAACCAAAAGGAGGAAAGCGCATTAGTGTTTAATGGGAACAATACTATCCCTGGAATACTTTTATTACCTCTGCCCGTGGGTATCCTCACAAGACACTGTGCTATTCTTTTCTCATGCAGAATGCAAGATCACAGGTAAAACAAAGGAAGGAACTCAAAAGGAATCACACCAAAGATTAATCTTCCTAAAATATATGTATAACCTCGGGCCAAAAGGCCTACACGGGAACCTCTATAAGGTCTGACAATAACAAATGACATCTCGTTTCTGATGTATTTTCCCCAGCAATGTACTGTTTTATTGCCACCAGCAAAAATGTTTTTTGGTTGAGCATGTCATTTCATCATCAGATGGAAATCTGAAAATCTTCTCCTTAAAGATAAAGAATATTTTATCAGATCACTGTTAAAAAACAAGTCATTTTAATAATGTCAGAACCTGCTGAACTACCTGGATGTTTTCTCACCTGCATTTTCACAGACCAGAACAAAAAGAAAAAAATCAGATGTGAAGGAAATGCTGATAAGAGGTCAAAGAATAACTTTGACTGAAAAGAAGGCTACAGTAGTTCAAGTAACATTTTTACAACCATGTGGAAACAGAAAAACAATCTAAAAATTCACCTGCTTTGCACAGCAAGGTAAAGCAAGTTTATTTGAATAGAATGAATTTATTTACAGTACAGATTCAAATAAGTGGAATATAAAAGCATTAAAACATTTAAAAACGTAAGATCTAACACTTCAGAAGGGTTTTTTACAAACATGGTTACAATTAAAGGACATGAAATTAAAACAGGAGACATGAAGTGCTTTAAAACAAATTAAGAACATGAAAAACTAAACTAAAATATGTTTTTAAAAAAGTAAGTGCACATTTTGCACTTGCCTTTAGCCCAGTGTTTGTGACAGTTAAGCCATTGGTCCCATGCATACACTGTAATGCTGAATATTAACAGGCACCTATAGCACATTTTAAAAAGCTTTACTTCCTTAACCGCTTATCCACTCAGGATCGGGCTGGAGCCTGTATCAGCTTTCAATGTGCACAAGGTACATAGAACCACCCTCGCTGGGACATTCTTGATGTTTGGTGACAGTGCTACCGACTTAGCCACTGTGCCACCATAGACAAAAAACATTCATGCTTGGGCATTTTTAAGAGAAGTGCATAAAGGCTGGACCTAAAGAGATTTGAATTTAGAAAACCAGGCAGAGTGCATTTTAGGTCTGGAAATAAAAAGGTCATTCAACCTACATTCACTAAACCTTTTTCTCTTCACATATTTTAACATGCATGAAAAAATCAGTTTATCAGACTAACAAACATATAAAATAACCCATGTGACACATGACACATCTGATCATACAGTAAAAGACTTTAATTACGAATGAAATTATTCTGCGCTCAATCAATCCAGGTGCAGCAGCAAGTGTAATATAGGTTGATGCAGAAAACTGGGGTTAAAGGAGGGGTCAGCCTTTTAAATCACGCCCTAGGCCTTCCTATCATCAGCCACCCAATCAATATCTCATTACTGCATGTCTTTTTTTACACTCTTCCTCTTTCTTTCCTCACTGCCTTGGAGAAACACACATTCACTAACAAAACAGAAATTGTAGCTTGATCATTTTATTGCTTAAAGATAGATAGTTAAGTAGCCACAATGAGCATGTAGATTTTGGTTCTAAATTGTATCCAACTCTTCATTGAACAAATCATGAAGTTGACAAGAATGATGTGAAAAGTGACACAGTATCTTTACTCTGGGTGGAGAGCCAAAGCTTGATTATAGTGATTAATGTTTACTAGCAGCTGGATCCGTTCTATGCCCGGGTGTGAGCATTTCTGTTGGCACATATTCTGTTATTGCAGTGTTAGCTGAAATCTTTTTCACCCAGGTCAAGGAACGTAGACCCCTTCCATATATTGCCCCACAGGCATTCTTATAGCTATGACAGACGGACAACTACAGCGTTATGTACGAGATTCCGGGAAATGTAAATGTAAATTCCCTGTTTCTATTTATGGACAACTTTGTTTAAATTCTCAAGAACAAAGTATTTTCAACAATTTAAGGTGAATTTGTTAGCAACTGTCCAGCAAGGCAACTTAAAGAATGATCACAATGCCAACTGTGGCTTTTACAAATATGTGGCCAGTGCGTTCCAAAGAATGCCTATGGGTCAGCATAAGGAGGGAACAATTTATTTTTCTTTACATCTGATGCTTCCAGAACAGAATACAAGCCAACAGAAATGCTCACATGGCTGTAACTGCCAGTCTCTTATATAATGTTGTTGTACAGTGTTTGGGAAAATTACAGTAATTTGCCTAGACATGGAGCTGCTCCTCTCTCAGAAACTCTATAGCGATGACAGATGGACCACCACAGCATTATAAAAGGAATAAATTATTCTATGATGGTATCAGGGATGATGGAACTCCTTGTCACGTCTGTACAATGTGCATTTGTGCCCTATAATTGGACAGTTTGTGTTAGTGTGGTTTAGGTTAGATGGGGAAGAAAAAACATTGCATTACACGTGTTCTTTCATGAATTGTATTTTACGCCTTCCACTGTCTTTGTTTCTTGAAAGTCAGCCAGAGTTTGCCCAATAAACTATTGCTAGGACATAATATCTTTGTTTGCTTACTGGAAAAGTGCGCCGGAAGGCTTTTCGGTCAGCCTCAATAGACTAAAGGAAGAACTTTTTGTAAAGTTTGATGGTTCAAATCCAGGCTCTGCTGTGCAGCCATTTTTGAGTCCTTGAGAAAGACCCTTAACCATGACCTCTCCATGGGTGCCGTATGATGGCTGACCCTGCGCTCTGACCCCAGCTTTCAAACAAGCTAGGATATATGAAGAAAGAATGTTCAATACATCAATACATAAATAAAGGATTTCATTTTGTTCAAGTACGATGGTATGAGTTGGTCTGAGAGTGTTAGTGGTCTGTGTACTAGTTTTATTGCAGTAATTAAGTAATCTGCAGAGATGAGCTGGATTTTTTGTTTAGCAGTCACATCACTGTCGTCCATCCTGACATTTCAACTAGTTAAATACCAGTGAGGTGATAGCAAGAAACGCCTTGAATTTTAATCAGTTGTATCCTGCATTTAATTTGTAATGATACAAGCTTGTGAAATGGCAAGTGTGTGTGTGTGATAATGTCAGCAGCAACTGCATAATTCATAACTCATTAATTTTATTTCTTGTTAGTTGCCTTCTCCTCGATTTCATTTCAAACAGGTCATGTGTAGCCGACCATTTTTTTTTGCCCAAAAAATTATTAAGAAAAAAAAAATTACAGAGTAAATTAAATTTTAAATGGGAACACAGGACAGGTTGAAGCACTTGTGCATGCAGAGAATGAGAGAGAGAGAGAGGTATTATTTATATGGTTTACATTTTTAGAATATTTCTCTTTCTATGGTATTCTGCAAACCTCAGTCTGACTAGTCTTCTCAGGACTCAGCCCTGTCCTTAGGAGCCTGTTTGGAACCCTAATTTGAGCCCTGAACCTCACCACAGCGGCTGGTTGCTACCATTTTTGTAGGTCATTGATGTCAGCCTATAAATGTCGAATCAGTTGGCGGTCATCCGGGTCAGTGTAGAGTCGTTTTTGCCTTTTGTTGATCTGTAGACCCTGGTGTCTGTGGCTTGATGTTGTTCTTCTTTAACATTTTAAGAACGCTGTATTTTTTTCTACAATCAGGATTGATACTTTACTCATTTAAAACCTTTCCACTGTTGTGTATTTTATGTTTTTGTTATGTCCATTATTTTTATTTACTTATTTATAAAGTACTGGGCACGGTGGCTCAGTGGGTAGCACTGGCACCTCACAACAAGAAGGTCCTCGGTTCGATCTACAGGCAGGGTGGTCTGGGTCCTTTCTGTTTGGAGTTTGCATGTTCTCCCCATGTCGGCATGGGTTTCCTCTAGGAGCTTCAGGTTTCTTTTCACATGTCCAAAAACATGCAGCCAGTTACCTAGCCTCTAAACCAGTGCACAGTAGTGCCGATGTTAAGCCCGGATAAATAGGGAGGGTTGTTTCAGGAAGGGCTTCAAATAGTAACAACAGTATTTTGCCACCCAGCTGGTCCTGATGAGAGAGGATAGTAATGATGATGTCAGTGTATTATTCAGTGTATCCTGAGAATAGAAGTAGGATGTCTGTATATCTTAAAAAACAACAAATGACATTCTGAGAATCTACAATGTACACAGTTTGGAATTTTACAAGGTTGTTTTGGCAGCAATATGAATACAGCAGACAACAAGCCAGGTTCAAAATGCATGACATTTACGCAGCCGGCAGAACTTGCCATAAAGTTAAAAATAACATGGAGGAGGATACATACAGCGGACATGATGATCGAGGTGCTCCCACAGATGCTCAGTTGGGTTCAAGTCTGAGGGATTTAGGAGCAAGGGTAGTACTTAAAAGTCTTAGTTATGCTCTTCAAACCATGTTCTCCGAATGTCTGTGTGGTATTCCTCCCACAGTCCAAAAACATGCTAGAGAGGTGAACTGGAGAAACTAAATTGTTTATGACTGTGTTCAATATAACTTGTGTACTGATGAATCATCTGTAATGAATAACGTTTCCGGTCCGGAACGTAACCAAAGTGTAAAACATGACGTTAAAATTACAATAAACATCCCATTAGTTTTTTTTAAGTAGCACATGAAAAGTTCATTAGAGGACATGCGTGAGTGTGGGCAGCATACGGACGGGTACAGAGTGTTCCTGTAAATAAGGTTCATTTCACTGCAGGAAGATTGCTCCCTCTCAGCACATTTTCTGCAGCCTAAATTAGCTTCAAGTTGCTCTGTTCCGAGTGGATTCAGGGCTCTGCTGTATCATGTGAGATTTTACTT
>JAYDZG010000043.1:24028560-24045146 GCA_034509265.1 Microcambeva bendego
ATGAACCTTATTTACAGGAACACTCTGTACCCGTCCGTATGCTGCCCACACTCACGCATGTCCTCTAATGAACTTTTAACTCATGTGCTACTTAAAAAAAAACCTTGGAGTGGCTCAAGTTCTGTAGAGCGAACATGACCATTCAGGTGGTCACGCAGATGCTCAATTGGGTTCAGGTCTGTAGAATCAGGGTCTTGGTCATGCTGTTTCAACCCATGTCGGACATTTTTAGCTGTATGACGTGTTACGTTGTCGTGCCGGAAGATCCCATCCACCCCAGGGAAGATAATCAGCATGCATGTGTTTACATACCTTGTAGGGATGGATCCACACCCAAATCTGTTGAAAGTGCTTTCCACATAGATGCATTGGATCAGATGATGCCTGTAAGAAGTGTTCATAATAATTACCAGACGGTGTATTGTTCATGTTACAGTATGTATTTAAACCCCATAATCAGGGATTTATGTACATTTAACAAGACCATCATGTGCTTCATTGAAGGTTTATTACAGCTACGCTCTGTTACACCCTGCTGATTTGTATGTAATGGACATTTATCAGGAGCTGAATATTTCATGAGAGGAAAGAAAATGACAGATTTAGCAAAGGAGCAGAAAAGCTGCAGTGTGCTCTGAGCTGAGCTTTTCTGATTAGCCATCACTGATCAATAACAGCTCCATCTACTGCAGTCAGAGCAGGGTACACACTCACAGACCTTTTCCTCAGAGGAGGAAAACAAAAGCAAAGCTCAGCATGATGACATGCCAATGAGTTTTCTTTTGCCGGGTAATCTTACCTGTGTAGATTTCTCATTTTCTCTTCAATTTCAGATTTGACCACCACGTTATCTTGTCTCATTGGCTCTGGCGTTCTCTTAATCAATAAGCACAGTGTAGTAACTCACCCCGGACAGGGCGCCAATTCATCACGGGGACTCAGCCACCTCTCAGACGTAGCCTATCTTGTCTCTATGTTGACGCTTGATTAGTTGATGGCCGACTATCCATCTCACACACACACTTTTGGATACACGTTTTCAGCATCTAGCAGACGCCTTTATCAAAGTGACTTTAATTTATAGTTTACAGTATGAGCACTTGAGGGATAGGGCCTTGCTCAAGGGCCCAACAGAAGAAACCTGAGGCTTGAACTAGTGACCTTCTGATAACTAGGCTAAGGCCCTACAATTTACAGCATTTATTACTGGGCTGCACAGGAAGAACAAATAGTTAGAGATCAGCAATGAAAACACTTCTTCCGTTCCAACACTTATGGGTGTTACTGTCTCCAGTCACTCCTTGGTATTGTTAGTCTAGTTTAAACTCCTAGTTTAAAGGTCTTATATGAAACTGGTCAACACTAGTGGGTTGTGCTGCTTTACTCTATTGGCTAACTGTGTTAGCTTAGTTACAGAAAACTACGGTAATGTAATCAACAAGTAGTGTGTCTAAATATCCTGCCTAAGTCTGATGTCTTATTACAGCAAGGCAGTTTACGAAGCTTTCTCATGTATTTTTCCAAAAAAATAACATCATAACAATTTTCAACCACAAAAGCAAAGGAGTTGCGCTTGCGGATCCTACGCTACAAGGTAAAACGCATGCAACACAGAAGATGTATAATAATTTAGTATCCCTCAGAAATACTTTGTTCCCAAACTGATGAGAGATCTAAAAATAAATGGGCCTCTGACGCCCTGGGCCTTTTCAGTGGTGCATAATGGAAGGCCATTACAGGGTCCCTGCTGATACTAACCACTCTCTTCAGTACAATTCCTCCTGTAATATTAAATTCTATTCAATTTGCCTTCTGTGAGCTTTCTGTGAGACGCTTGTGTTGGATTATTAAAGCACTATACTGACCTCTACTGGTAGAAATCTGTTGAATAAGCTTTACAGTTCTCTCTGCAGTTGTGCAGCACTGGCCTCTGAAAGAGTATTGAGTATTGTAAACTGAGTATTGGTCTTTCCACAGCTGGGGTTAATGCTACAATTGTAAAACAATTCATATCGTTGTTTTAAATACAAATATCTATCTTCATTTATTTTTTAAAAATATTTTTTTTTATTTTCCATGACAATTTGTAAACCAAAAAGAGTCACCTCTAGTAAACCTGTGAAAAGCTGGTTCCATTCCCAGGATTTGACTAAACTCTTCGCCAGCCAGTGTCCCTGGCATCTTTTAGACCATTTTTTGTTGAAGTTTGTCTAAGTAAGGATAGACTTGTTTTTAGTGGATCATGGATGACATTTAACAAATTTAATCCAAAATAATCCATGCAAATATTTTAGACCTATATGGACCAAAATCCCTTATGTTGAGCTGAATGTATTCATAAATGCTTGTACCCCAAATTAGCCATTTCTTAGCTGCAAAGAGTACATATTAGGTAAAATATTAAGCACAAACATTCGTATTAATAATTGTAATAAAACTACTTATGCAGTGATTACATGTGTCAAGTACCACTAGAAAAGAACCACTAGAAATGGTGCAATATTTGTAATGAATATTATTTGGTGTCGTTTAAGTTTAAATTAACTGGAGTTGCTTGTCACATCATTTTTCTGTCATAACATACTTTTGACCATTAAGTAATTTAAAACTGCATGGAGAATAAGACATTTTAAACAGAAATATTAATTAATTAAATATTAAGAAACAAAATTAATTAAATATATTTATATTACTCTTAATACTCATAATAATTTAGATGATCTTTTTAAAAATATATATGATACATTAAACAAAGCTAGTGCCATCAGCAAGTACAGTCAGAGTAACAAAACAATGCAATCATTATTTTACATTGCATTATAATGATAAAAAATATTCATATTAAGTACAGTTAATCTTAAACTTGTTGTACTATGAAAGTTGTGAAGCCACGGATGACAGTGGGATTGTTATTTAGCTCCAGAGTGGCATGCAGCATCTTCTCTCCTGCTACTTTTGGAGTGAAGTGAACCTTCACATTCAGGGTCTCGCTGGGCTTCAGATGCTTTATTGGGGAGCTGTGGAAAGGGAGACACGATTATGCAATGTGATTTATCTCCATTTCACAATTTTTATTTTTAATGACATTGGAGTTTTAACGTATCTCCAAATTATTCAGAATTTAGCACAATTTCATGCAGGACAAGCATTAGCACTAATTTACCGACAGATGGCACCAGACGTTCAAATGTTAGTTTGGCTTGAACTGAAGGGGAAGCAGTGGAACAGCCTATTCTTTTCTTTTCTTGAGATTATTGAGGCAATTACAGCTGCAAGTCACTTTGGATGAGTCTCTATGAGCTTGCCACATCTCTCCACTGGGATTTTTGGCCATTCCTCAAGGCAAATCTGCTCCAGCTTCTTCAGCGACACCTTTGGTCTCTGTGCTGCCTCTATGATTAAGGCCCTCCTTATCCAGTCTGAGAGTTTTGGTGGGTGGCCCTCTCTAGGCAGGTTTGTTGTGGTAACATGTTCTTTCCATTTGATGATAATGGATTTGATGGTACCCCGGGGGATCATCAGAGATTTGGATTTTTTTTTAACCCAACACTGACTCCACAACTTAGTCCCTGACTTGTTTTGAGATTTCTTTGGTCTTCATGGTGTTGTTTGGTTAATGAAGCCTCTTGTTTAATGGTGATGCAGCATCTGGGGCCTCTCAGAAAAGTGGTGTATATACTGACAGATCATGTGGACTTAGATTGCACACAGGTGGACTTCATTTCACTAACCATGTGACTTCTGAATGTAATTGGTCACACCAGAAATTTTTAAGGGCTTCATAGCAAAAGGGGGTGTATATTATATATATATATATGACCTGAACTGAAAATGAAAATGACCTGAACTGAACTTCCTCAACTTAGACTATTTTGTTCAGTTGCATCACATACAATTCAGATTAAAAAAAAAACATTTAAAGGTTGTAATGTAAAAAAAATAGGTAAAAAGCCAAGGGTGAATACTTTTGCAAGGTACTGTAATACTAGTTTAACTTGTAATTCAATGGCTTAATTAAACTGTAATGATGCTGCTTTGAGATATTTGTAGAAGCACACAAACAGAGTACACCATGTACAAAATCGTCATTCACCCTGCTTATCTGATAAACACAGACTTGACACACAAAACAAAATACAGTATCTCATCTCTCAATAACCGCACCCTCTTAAAATATGTACTGCATAGTTAATTTAATTAGTGGGAACCTGCAACATACCACTTTAATGAATGAAACTGCATTTTTTCCTTTTGTTTTGTGCCCAGGCAGAATGTATGAACAAATCCATAAATATGATGACCTTATAATACTGAATAAGAACATTCGGAGTAAAAGTAACCAGTAACTATGGCATAAACTTAAGATTGTTTATGGTTACCTCAAGATCGTTTTGCCCTCCTGTAGGCTTAAACCAGTCACTGTCAACCACCCACTTATGGCCACAGGGAATGGGTTGGTAAACTTCACAAAAGCAACCTGAGTTTGAGTAACGATGACTTTCCTATAAGGGAGCTGGAACATAATGGTACAGTAAAAAGATAGATTACTTTAAGTAATATGATGAGCTTTTAAATCATTAAAGTTGAAATAATAATAATAATAATAATAATAATAATAATAATAATAAAACTAAGACTCAAAATACATTTTACAAAATACAAAAATATATACATATTTATAATTATGTTAAGTGGAAATGCATCCACATCATTTTCCTAACCTATAACATAATTATGACCACTACCTACTTTTGTTGGCTGCATGAAATTGCTCATACAAATATAAAACTGATTTGGGTCTGAATCCATCCTTGCAGATCATGTACACCCATACACGCTGATTGTCTTTCCTGGGGTGACTAGAAATGAGCCCCGTAATTCATCAGACTTAAAACCAACTGAGCATCTGTGGGATCCCCTCGATCGTTTCCTCTGTAGATCCTGGCTGTGCCCCCTCGAGTCAGTATGGCTCCAGATAGCTTTAACAACCTACCAGGACCTTACTGAGTCATTCCTAGACGGCTAGCTGATGTACTAGTAGATTAGTAGCCACTGAGTTCAGAAGAACTTTATAATTAATAACAATCAAAAACTATTTGTAATACCTGAATCTCGATGGAGGGAGGACTGATGTTGAATTCTTCAAAAGCCAGTAGTCTCTCATGGGTTTTCACATCAGTTACAACTGCTGCAAGATTAATAAGCCGCTCATTTCCCAGTACAGTGTACTGACTGTACGGTATTTGGTGACTTACGGTCAGTTCTAAGTAGAGAGCCAGAAAAATATGATTATTACACTACAGACATCGGGTAGCACGGTGGCTTAGTGGGTAGCACCGTCGCCTCACAGCAAGAAGGTCTTGAGTTTGACATGTTCTCCATGTCTGCATGGGTTTACTCCGGGTGCTCCGGTTTCCTCCCACAGTCCAAAAACATGCAGCAGGTTAATTGGATAGACAAAATTGTCCATGACTGTGTTTAATATAAACTTGTGAAAAGATGAACCACGAGTAATGAATAACCGTGTGTCTGTCATGAATGTAAGCAAAAAGTGTAAAAACATGACATTAAAAAAACACCACAGACATTAACAGTGATAGCCTATTATTAATTATGAAATCATAATGTAGGCCATACTCCTGTTATGCAACTTTTTATAGTACTCACACTTTCTTTACAAATTGTGTAACATATTCACACGACAAAGAAGAATCCGGATGTCAGTATTAGTGACTAGTATTAGTCAGCATGTACTGGGTGGGTGTTTTTTGTTAAATAATTGTTATAATGAAAACATTTATAACATTCCTGAACACACAAGTATGTTGCATCCTAATGATTAACTCTTACAGAATTAAAGTCAGATGATCTGCATCTGATCTTTGAGACACTTTACATGCCCGATTTTTTTTTTCATGTAAAAATGTGTTTAGTCCAAATCTTTCATTAGACTGCAATTCATATGAATTTTTATTTTTATTTTTTCCTTTCTGCTTCTCACTTCAGGAGTCGCCACAATGGATTGTGATCTGCATTATTGAGTTGGCAGAGCTTTTACACTGGATGCTTTTCCTGACACAACCTTTCCTATTTATCTGGGCTGGGAACCAACACTACAATGCACTGGTTTATCCATCTAAGTACCTACAGGACAATTCAGTGTCTCCAGTGGACCAGGTTGCATGTTTTTGGACTGTGGGAGGAAACCGGAGGAAAAAAGGACCTGGACTGTTCCACCTCGGGTTGAATATAATACAGGAGTCAAAACAAAGGTAAATAATGGCTTTGTAATTGTAAAATCCGGCAATAAAATATGTTCATTTGTATCCGGTAATTGTTTCCATTTTCGTTTAAAAACTTCCAATTTCAGCTTCACAGTATTATGTTTGTATATTGTGGTAAATTGAATTCTGTAAAGATCTGACATCAAATCTTAATGATAAAATCAAGAATTCAGATCTTACATCCAGCCTCCTGATTTACTAAATATGTGGACCAAAGTGAGGATGGCAACTGTAGACCATGATTGCAGTTGCTGGGTCATCATGTAGTGTGTGTGGAACCAGTAAACATGAAAGGAACATCAGAGTTCTGATATTACTAGCGTTAACATTCCTTCAGGGACAAAGTCATCCACCTACCTTCATAAGGAGCAATCTCAACGCTGTTCTTTGCCTCCCAGAAGGTAAACAGTATACAGTTATAACTCTTCGCCTGAGCATTTACATGTTCCTGCACTGTTCTCGGCAAGCTGCTATTGTTTGTGATAATGACTATGAAGTGAATGCTTTCTCCAACAAAGGTTTTGTGAATGGTCAGGCTCACAGAAAGACCGTCTATGCAGAAAAAACAAGGATCATAATTTTATTTATTTATTTATTTATTTGGAATGCAAAAACATTTACATTATTAGATAAATTAATTGTTTTTACCAGAGCTCATGGTTGTCGGTGGTCTTAATGCTGAAAGCAAAGTATTAAATAATATTTTAAGAACTTATGATTATTATAAGAATGTTTTATATGTATACACACTCAAACCCACTTACTCGAACTTCGTGATCTGAAAGATGACCGTCGGCCTGTAATGACAAATATTACAGGCTTTCAGTATAACTTCAGTATAACTAAGATTTATTCATTTTCACAACACACGCATATATTTAACTTTTTTCTGCATTTAGAAGACGTTTAGAAGACTTTCATCTAAAGTGAGTTAAAGTCTAAGAAAATGCTAATTAACCAGCATTAAGAAGCTCATCTGTTGGATCAGACCACATGAGCCAGCCTTTGCTCCCCATGTGCATCAATGAGCCTTCGCCAACAATGACCATGTCACTGGTTTTTCACTGTTACTTCCTTGGACCACTTTTAATAGATACTGACCGCTGCAGACTGGGAACACCCCACAAGAGCTGCAGTTTTGTAGATGCTCTGACCTGATCATCTAGACATCACAATCTGGAGGTTGTTAAATTCACTTAAATCCTTTTATTGCCAAAATGCACACAGAGACACACTTACTCAAACTTTGGGATCTAAGAGATGTTTGTCGCCCTGCAAAGACCAAAAATACAGATGTTAACAGTCTTCAACAAGTTATGCCTTTTTATATGTATATCTGTATTTTTTGTCTACATACATACACATTTAAATACTTACTCAAACTCTGGGAATCTACAGTGTCTGTAATGACAAAAAACAATGTTACATTTTGCACAACCTCATACATTTCACTGCCCTACAGAATAAAAAAATATCTGCCTGTCCATACAAACATTTATAAAACCATGAGCACTACTGGAAATCAAGTAACATAGCATAACTAGTAGCATAACTTAGCTGATTATACTTTTGTTCCAACTGAGCACCCACACCATACAATAATGCATAATTCATTTATTCATTCATTTATCTTAATACTCAGAATAACTGCTCTTTTTTGAGTTTTTTAGTTTAATGAGAAGTAAAATAGAATGGGGATATTTTTAAATACATTGTATGACATAACTATGTTGACACCTCTCCTAATTAATAAGTAGAGGTGTTTTAGCCACACCCTCTTCAACAGTTTGGTGCAGCACCTTTTTCTGTTTAAACATGACTGCACTTGTGCACAAAGCAAAGAATGAAAAGACTGGGTTTGACAAGTTCAGTGTAGAGAAATTCTAGTGAACTGCACAGATCTCTGACCTCATCTCCACACCTTAAGGATGATTTGGAATGCTGATTATAAGCCACACCACAAATTTACCACAAATCAGACATAAAAATACACAAAATACCAAATTACTAGTTTTATTTCAGAGCTTTGGACTATCAACTGAAAGGTTCAGATTTTAAATACCATAGGCAAGCCCCTTAACCCTCCTGGATCCATGGATGCCGTATGATTGCTGACTTTGCACTCTGACCCCAGCTTTCAAACACACTTGGAACATTATGACCACCATTGTTATAGTAAGGCTATAGAATCGTGATCAGAACCAGCATTCTCTTCTTCATAAATTTGAGCTACAATAGCCTTCAGTCCCCAACTGCATCAATGAGCCTTTGCAGCCCATGACCCTGTAGCCGGTTTACCACTGTTCCTTCCTTGGACCACTTTTGATAGATACGGACCACTGCAGACCGAGAACACCCCATAAGAGCTGCAGTTTTGGAGATGCTCTGACCCAGTCGTTTAGCCATCACAATTTATCTCTTGTCAAACTCGCTTAAATCGCCCATTTTTCCTGCTTCTAACATCCAACATTGCTGCCTAATATATCCTATTCACTAGCAGGTACTTGTCTGACAAAATAGGCAGTCAGATAGCTCTAAAAATGTGCTTAAAAACTGAGACATAAGGTAAAGTCAAGAAAGCACATATGGTAATAAAGTACGGTCTATTTCTTTACCTTTGTTTTTGTAGGAAGCGGTGATGTTCATTGGTTCGCTGGAGCCCAGGCTCTTGGTACAGATGAGAGTAGCTAATCTATTTTTTTCGACAATGTGGCTCAACACTTGTTTCCCACGACAAATGTTCACCTGCACGCTGGCGTTCACTTCAGCATAGATGAAAGGTACATCATAGAGCTTGTCAACCTGGCACTCCCGAATGGCTTTTATGGGGGCAGGACCACATTGGAACCTTCCTGTGATGGGATGAAATACGAGATCATTTCGCTAAAAGGATTCTTTTTAACTCTTCCTTTTAACATTGAACAGTACTCAAGCACATCTATCTAACTTAGTTCTATAAAGGCGATTGAACAATTACTCACAGGTGGAAAGTAAAAAATTACATTTCCTCGCTTTCCTGTTTTTTAAATAGCATTTAGAAATGCTAAATCGCATCCAGAAAAAACTGCTGCAGGGATTACAGGGTTGCTGGATTGCAACAGTGGTTTCCAGCTAAAAACCTTTTTAGAATTTACCAAAATGCATGAAAAACCAGCCAAAACAACAAAGGACAAGCAAATGATGTTTAGCATTTCAAAAATAAAAAAACAGTTAAACCCCCATGACCTACAAATTACAATCTTAAATGTACAGATCAGTCATTATAAATTCATAAAGTACTGCTTGCATGTCTATATAGCCTATATAGCAATGGTCTTCTGGACTGAAGAGAATAACATGCCCATTATAGTTTTAACAATGTGGATGTGCATGGAGAAGATAGGCTTATTTAAATTCCAGTTGCTTTAGAAGGCAATAGTTTTTATTTATTTTTATGCCACCAAACCAGACCAAATTTTGTCCACCTGCAAAATATGTTTTTCCTCGCCAATTTCCAACAAAATCTACCCGAAAAAACTGCCCAATCTGCCAAATCTAGATCCCATTATTTGACAACAATCTATTGTGAAATTTATATCCACTTGTCCTGTTTGCATTAGACAGGAGAGACCACTTTTTTTTATCTTCTCTGGGTATAGCAGCATTTTAGGAGGGGACATGTTCCAAAGTTTATTAAACATTTGAGTTCACTTTGAGTAAACTATGCTAAAAAATTTGCAATCTTTATGCAGGAAAGTGTCTGTACTGGCCTTCACTTCTCTCTTGTGGAGTAGGGTCGAGTACCTGCCAGCCATCAAAGCCTGTTCCCAGATCCCCCCTTTTCATCCAGCTCTCCACCCAAACATGAAAATTCCTGCAAAGAATATACAAAATGTGTAAAGCTTTTTGCTCATTGTACTGCTACAGGGTAGAGTGTAATTTAACTGCTTTGGGGAAATCAACTCAGAGACTGAGAGTTTGAATCCCAGCTCTGCCATGCAGCCACTGTTGGGCCTATGAGAAAAGCCCTTAATCCTTAACTCTCTGCTCCAAGGGTGCCATACAAAGTCTGACTCTATGCTCTGATGCCAGCTTCCAAGCGAGCTGGATTAGGTGAAGAAAGAATTCCTTCACTGGTAAAAGAAAAAGATCCTTGAGGACTTTTGAAGGTTCTTAAGTTTAAAACTGTGGAGGAATCTCTGATGGTGCTTTGAGGAACCGTCAAGACTGTGGAGGAAACTCTTAAGGTGCTTTGAGAATCAGATTTATACTGAGGAAACCCAAATGTTCTTGGTGGAGCCGCTAGGTTCTTGGAGTAATCTATCAGGTTCTTCAAAGAAGTACTAATATGTATATATGACAAATAAACTCATATTATTAAACTTACCATATGCTATCACCAGGAAGCTTTTCAGCTTTCTCAGTGTAGTTCTCCTCAATCACTAGGTTTGCATTGGTGTCGTGACCTGAGTTATAGTTGGTGACTACACGCGTCGGGATGCCAAGTACTCTCATTACTATAAGATGCATCAAGAGTGAGAACAAGCATATTAAATCTGTCTGATAAAAGCACATATGATATTTAATTTAATACCTGTACACATCACAGCCGCAAAAACCCAGCACTGGCCGTACTTAACGGGTTTGCAGCCCGATCTGTTCCACTGTTTTAGGATGTTGCCACTTCCTGTCCATGTCGATGGGTTGATGCCATCTCGGAAGTCATCAGACCACTTCCCATCCAGCACACCAAGGTCATCATTAGCATTGATCTACTCCAAAAAACAATGCATAATGTGGACAACATTTTAAAAAATCAGGAGAGAAAAAAGGAAGGGTGGATAAATTTCTCACCATAGCCGACACCACTCTGCTGATGTAGATAGGATCTTTTCGACCAGCAAAATCTGTTTTACTGTTTTTCAGGTATTCTGGACTTACACTCATAATCCTCATACAGATGTCCAGGATTTCACTCTCATACTACAAACACACACCCAAGATGTGAGATGATTAAACATGGATATTTTATGAAATATCAAAGTATATTTTTATTGGGAAGGATATATAAATGTGTAATGTTTTACCCAATAACTAGCAATGAATTAATTACCATATATTAGCTATTAAGATAATATAGGGTAATTAAAACTTTTAATCATGGGATCTATTACAATTAATACAATGCAAGCATACACCAAAACTTCTGGAGGAACAGTGATCAAAACAGTCTTAAAGGCATCAGCACAGCAAAACAATGGCTGCAAAAGGAAATTATTTTCATTCAAGTGAAAATTTGAAGAGTGGAAAGATGCAACACTATAAAACTAGAGACTTCAAAGCACTAATTATATCCTAAATCTGAATTCATTTAAATTCGAAAATGTTGATCCGCTTTGAGCTAATTATTTCTGCTACTAACTGTTACAGTAAAGTTCTCTAGACTGGGATGAACTGCCGAAAATCAAGTGTCATGATTGTTTTTCATAGTCAAAAGACAACCAACAAGCTATTCACTATGACAAGGGGAAATCTGTGGTCCACTCTATGAAGAAAAACACACTTTTTCATAATGTGGCCATATTGTTTTGGGTGTTAAACAATAAAACAGACTTTGAGGTTAATCTCTGTCTCATTTTTCACTTTCATATATAACTTTAAGATTAAACCTTCATCAATGTTGTAATGTATTTTCTATTTCGCTATAACTAAACCATAAAAAATAAACTTGCTCTTTCTTTATATATTTCTTTAGATTGCCCTTCACTAATACTGCTGCAGACTGAGAAGTGCCTCAGTTTTCACACCCCTACAACATGTGTGCTGTATTAATGGCATATTTACATCTGCATGAGGTGAGTTCACATACAGATCAGCTTTGTGTATGGAGAGTCTCACCCTGATCAACAAAATAAGGAGATAATTATTAATTTTGTTGGCCTACTATTCTAAATATTAATAAAGATATATACCAGATCAAAGCACCAGGGCCTGTAGATGATGTTTTCTTCTGTTCCTAGGTACAGCACTCCAAAGTCTTTCCTCACATACTCTTCCCTCTGAATCTCATCAGGCAAGAAGACGGAGTCAGCTAAAAACGTAAATGAACCATATCATGTATTGTTAAATATTCCCATTTAGATGAGTGCATTACAAACATTGTAATAAATTTGGTAGCGGAAATGTAAAAGTTTAGGCTTACCACTGCACCATGGGTTGCAAAGGAGGGTGACATTGCCAACCGTGTAGCTATATTGCTCCGAAGATGACATCAGCAACAAATTTAGTCTATACACTGCCACAGTGGCATTGGCAGGACTGAGCACAAACACACAGACTTTCAGAGGATCTGGCATGTTCTCATAGTAGGCACACCAGTGGTCTGACAAATGCTGTCTTCCAAAAGTTACAGGAATGTCATACTGAAAATCTGTACCTGTAGTGAGGAAGAAAATGTACAGCATACTTTTATAGATCATACTCTTAATGCTGGAGTAAAGTTTTAATGTTGTTCTTCACTTATTTTTACTGATAGATTCATTCTGATTGGAGTTCTCTTTAGTTGCAAGGCAAATACAGCAATGTGCCAAACCATTGCTTGGCACCACACGGTTACCAACTATTTTTAAACTTCTTCAGCTCCCCAATTACACTACTTATTGTGACCACCAGCTAATATCAAAATTGACCACCGTGTGTAGCACAGGCAGCAGCTAGACAGGCTGGGAGGGACTCAATAAGGTCCTGGTAGGTTGACACAGTTATCTGGAGTCATGCTGACTGAAGTATATCACCCAGCCCTAGAGGGGGCATGGGGGAGGATTCATAAAGTAAACACGACCACTGAGGTGGTCCCACAAAAGCTTAGTTGGGTTCAAGTCTTGGGAATTAGGAAGCCAGGGAAGTACTTGGAAGAGTTAGGGTTATTAATAGCAGTACAGTAAATACAATTCATACAATATGATTGGTCACTTAATCACAGAATAATACTTTATTGCTACGGTGAAGGAAGCAGCTGGTCATAATCATTGATCTGGTGTATATATGCATGTGTGTGCGTGTGTGTGCGTGTGCGTGTGTGTGTAAGATTTGACTTGGTTGTTAGGTATGAAAGGATTAGGGAAAAATATAATAGAAAGAATGGGTGAAAATATTGCATACACACTTATTTAATGCCCAACGGCAGATGAGATGACATGCCCAGAACCTGAACAGACAAGTGTATATCTTAAAAGAAAAGCTGAAAATATACATCAGCACAGACCTAGGTGAGGCAGCTGGGTGTTAAAGGGCTTGTCTACGTTTCACTTGCACTGAATCACTTGTGTGATTTATCTTTGAATAATAATACTGGAAGTCAGACTTTCACTTCCAATTACCATAACATACATACTGTGGAAGTACTGTTATTATAATTATGTAGAGGACATGTATGTGCTTATAAATGACTTGGATTAGGGTTATTAATAACAGTACAGTAAATACAATTCATACAGACTTGTATTTACATTAGATATCAGAATGGGGAACAAAAAAAAGAATGAGAAACAAAGGTGTTCCAAGAGACTTAAACTGAGCCAAATTCTTCAGTGCCAAGAAGACATGTTTGAGAATGTTGATGTCGAAACTACTCATGTCTTACACATGTCTTACACTACTCATGTGTGTAAACACCTTGTTGATGGGAGAAGCTGAAATATATCATCCATTTCGAGCATTATGTGTTTTCAAGACACCTTGATTTAAAATGACATGCCTGCTATTTTTATGCTGGTGAGCTGAAAAGCATTTAGGTATACAAAGCATTTAATCCCTATATGGCTAATGATTGGTCACTTAATCACAGAATAATACTTTATTGCTACTGTAAAGGGTCACCAAATCAGGTGATCATAATCATTGATCTGGTATAGTTTTTAAGTGACACAACCCTGCCCATTTTTCCGGGCTTGGGACTGGTACTACAATGCACTGGTTTATGTATCCTTGTGGCTCGGTAGCTATATGTATCTAATTCTGTAAATGATTTGGGAGATAACCCACAAAGATACAGAAAGAACATGCTCCATACAGAAATGGCCATCATTTTCTGAGGCAACAGTTCTACCCACTGAACATGTGATCAGTATTAGATCTAAAAATGTAGATATCTGGACACATTACACGTTGGGCAAATTAGAAGGAATATTAAACACAAAAACATACCTAGTTGAAATCCTAATTTCATTTTATTTCTCCCTGGATTGAAGGGTCTGTTGAAGACCAGAGTGAACTGAAATGTGTGCCCTCTTCTCACTACCAAGGAGGTTGATTTAAACCCTTCTGTTCTGTGATTCACATGGTTCTGGGTTAGATCCATGCTTACATACTGAAGCTGCAAAGCTGCACACAACACAGAAAGACAACATCAATCTAATATGCTTCAGTAACGGAAACATGAACATGGAAAAGTTAAACTGTGAAACATCTACATTTGTAAGCACTAGACTAAGATTTCTTTATTCTAAAGTAGTTTCAAAAGTAAAGTGTATTCAAAATTAATACTTTTGCTCAGTAATATGAAAAAAGAAACTCACCTGACATTTTTATAGTGTCCATGTGTCAATAAGCATGGCTTCGGAATGAAGTCATTATTCATTTTTATATACTGGCTCACAGACACTCCTGCCAGAAAAAAAAACTTTCTCTAGAGAAGTTGCTTGGTAACAAAACAGGTTCCATTTAACGTCAAAATGCCAACAGTACTACAACAGAGTAGCGCATACTGATGCTTTCTTCAGCACTTACGCAATATGGGTATGTCTTTCAGTGGGAAGCAAATGGGGGTCAAAGAGCTCAAGTATGACTAAGAGCAGTGTGTGTCTCTCCATACGCATCATTGCTCTGTGTGATCCCTTCTCTGGCATAAGAGAAGAAGCATTTCGCCACTGTATGTGAGGTGGGTGTGGGGTGTGTGTGTGTGTGATTTGTATGGGAATTCTACGTCAGGGTATATGTATGAGATTTGACTTGGTTATTAGGTATGAAAATTGAAAAATATAATAGAAAGAATGGGTGAAAATAGTGCATACACACTTATTTAAAGCCCAAGGGCAGATGAGACGACACACCCCGAACAGACAAGTGTATATCTTAGAAAAGCTGAAAATATACTGTACATCAGCACAGACCTAGGTGAGGCAGCTGGGGGTCTACATTTCACTTGCACTAAATCGCTTGTGTGATTTATCCTTGAATAATAATACTTTGGAAGTCAGACTTCCAATTACCATAACAGACACACTGTGGAAGTACTGTTATTATAATTATGTAGAGGACATGTACATAAAATATTTTAGGATATTGAGATGGTAAAAGTGGATCTGCCAACACCAAGAATAAAATCTACACACTATATACAGTATAAAGTGCTTGACCATGTGCTTGTCAGGAAATCTTTTTTGAAACCAGGGGCAGTAGTTGCCCATCCTTTGTAGCAGACTAGAGGCTTTTCACATGATTTGGATTAAATTTATTAGTAAGTGTCCTTCTGACAAAGAAGCATTTTGTGAGATAAAATATCATGGCAGACATAAAGGTGTGGCTGGAAATCACAATTTATTTAAATTAATCTTCAAGCCAGGACTGTGCAGGCCTGTGACATTCCTTAACGCCAAAACTTGCCAAACCATGTACAAACAAACAAAAAAGTTGGAACAAAAGGCAGGTAGAGTGCAAATTTAAATTCATAAATAGTATTTACTTATTTATTGGAAAATAGTGTATATAAGATAATTTCACAGTTTCACTTTACGGACCTTAAGAATTTAGTTTACATTTAAGCTAACTCCTTACCTGATGCCTCTATATCCCCCTTCAAAAAAAAGTTGGAAAAGAAGCAGTGCTGGACTAAAAAGTTTGTAGGATGATTAAAAAAAAATATTTTGAGGTTTCATATTAAGGTATCACAGATACATTGCATATTGAAACACATTTTTCGACAGATTCATGACAGTTGAGTTGTTAAACAAGAATGAGGGAAAATACTTTTTTCTAAAAGTTATATTTTTATAAAGCCACTGTGTGATTGCGTTGATTGCGTTGGTAATGATTTCAGAAATAGTGCATCCAAACATAAAAACAATACTGTAAATTAGTTACAAATAAATATATTGTCCATAAATTTATTTTTCTTGGTGTTGCATTTATGAATCTCACTTTACATTTGAAGCTCCCTGGTTACATTCATGACAGACATGAAAGTTCCTCATTACACAAGAAGATCTTCTTGATGTGAGGAGACAGTGCTATCCACTGATTTTACACAAATTTACATTTTCAGCA
>JAYDZG010000043.1:24058882-24069278 GCA_034509265.1 Microcambeva bendego
AGTGAAACACACACATAAACACACAAGTGAACACTAGGGGGCAGTGAGAACACATGCCCGGAGTGGTTGGCAGCCCTATCCACGGTGGTCGAGGAGCAGTTAGAGGTTAGGTGCCTTGCTAAAGGGCACTTTAGTCATGACCTGTAAGCTCTGGAAATAGAAACCCTTTAAATTAAATGTACATTTAGGTCAATAGGACAAAAATACAGAAACATTTTAATTCAGCAATATTTCCGTACAAACTAATGCTAAGCCTGGCACTTACATTTAATTACATTTCACCTGATCAAGTGGTTGACAGTCGCACATCATTTAGGTTTTTAAATTTTAAGCTGGATTTTTACTGTAGTTAATAACATTTGAACATCATTTTGGGTTGTAACTTGTTTATGTTTACTTTCAAAATTATGTTTCAGTGTGTGACTGCTGGGCAAATCTTATAAAAGTAAGAACTTGCAAGACCTTAATCACTGAATCAGAGGTTAGACGCACATAAGCTTGCCTGAGATCAATGTTTCCTGGCAGAGACATAACTCTCCTGGCTTAGTCTCACTTGGTAGGTGTGACTCTCATATAACACAGCAGGCAGTACATCCACCCATAGAACCCCACTGTGATAAATAACTGGCACATTCAGTGCAAAGAAACCATCAGTGTGCTATTATGGTCACGAAACAGCAATATTCTGTGTGTAGGCACCTGACTCACTTTTTCAGTTTTTCCCTGCTGACAGTAAACATCTATACGCCAGCATTCTGATGAACCCACACTGATGCAAATTACTGCAAGCCGAGCTATGTTGTCAGATCCTTGAGGAGATGTGAGCTATCTCTTTTCTAAGAGTTATAAGTCCTGGGTTTTTTTTCACTTCAGCTGGCATGAGAATTACATAATAATGACACTGACTGACTACACTATCTAAACAATCTAGATTTTATTGGGGTGTTGGGTCACTTTATGCAAAGTGGCTTGGGGAGTAGCTCTGTCCTCTCTCAGGTTGATTGGAGACACTGAATTGTGGGTACCTGTGATGAACTGGCGCCCCGTCCAGGGTGTTACCATGTGCTTTGCGCCTATTGAAGAGCTGGGATAGGCTCCAGTACCCCTCCCCGACCCTAATTAGGATAAGTGGTTTAATAAACTGAACTGAACTTTTAAATCACCATCTTTATTTTTAGGATTTTTTAAGCATCTTTACCATCTTTTTGGGCTGTTCAGTTTTACTTTGACACAACATTGAAAGTATTTAAAGTATTTTGCACAGAAATACCACCAAATAAGCAATTTTCTTAGGTTAGAATTATTCTCCTATGGCTTATTTATCAGTAAGGAATGTGATTGTTAAAGCTTCTTCAATGTTGGTTTTATTCATTTATGTAAGGCAGTAGGATATTGATCCCAAGTCCTTCTGCCTGGTGAATCTCACATTGTCACCTCTTCTTCAGAAACAGCCTTAGAATTTACAGTTCGCTGTCCTTTCATCCTCCCTGTCCCTAGGTGGAGCCAGCAAGAGTTCCTAATCACCTGTGTTGGTGAGGCTATAAAAGGAGAAGAAAGGGAAAAGATGGAGGAGAGTTAGAAGGCGACAAATAGTTAGTATAGGTAGTTGTTGTAAATGGTTGTGAAATGTGGCAACTGTATTCAGTAATTACTAGTGAATTTTTCTAAAGTGAAATATTGTAATTGTGTCTGTAAAAACTGTCAATTGTCAATAAAAAATATTGAGGGGTGTTTTTGTTGCAAAGTGCCATTGTGTTGAAATATATTTATACTTGGTTTTGTACTTAGTTAGGTTTATTATTTAGTATAGTGTTTATTATTTTACCTGGCTCTACATTGGTCTTCTTTGGTTGTCTCAAAATCAAGATACCAGAAGCAGAAAAGCAGCTCCAACCGCCACCATGCTTGACTGTATAGACATGTTTTTTGGTTCACTGGTAGGCCTCTATTTGGGTCCTACCACAATATGATATCATGTAAGTTTTGGCAAACTGATGTTTCAAGCTTCTATATACAGTAGCTTGTTCTATCTTTTAGCTGTATTCACCCATATTGTTGCTGGATGTTCTCTACCTTTTTACCTTCAATGTGTCTAAGCATAATACATTTCTTTATGGTCTGTTTTTTTCAGCGCTTTATTCTTATGTTATCTTATGATGATTCTGGGTATTTAGGGAAAAAGTTAGTGAACAGCCTGGACAGGTCACTAGTTAATTACAGGGCATCTGAGCCAGCATTCATTTTTTTCTGTCAATGAATTGGTTCTTGTCAAATGTCTAAAGCTTTAGAGATTCAGATGGTTTTCTGAGCTTTGAGTGGCAGTTGTCTCATCAGAAACTCACCAGTCTCGAATCTTTGACCATTTTCCTCCAGCTCTGCTTCTCTCATTGTGTGTTCAGCAGAGTTTGACAGAAATGGAAACAGTCGGCAGTCTTGTCCAACGTTGCCTGTGTGAATCCAATCTGTCAATATGGTCTCACATCTGTGGCTTCATGATCAGAGTAGAGATTTGTTAATAGAATGATGAGATGCGCTGGTATTCCTGTGTTCCAGAGAACACTTGATAAATTTGTGTTACACATTTGAAAAGTGTTGATTTAATCAACAATTTAATCTTTTTTCATTAACCAGTGTCCATCGGCTCTCACTCTTTCACCTTTATTAATTCTTGCTAGTTCTTTTTCAGTGTAAAGGTTTGGTTTGGGTTTATATAAATCTTTAGAATGGAACGAAAAGTCAACAACAGAACAATATCTTTCTCTTTTTTGTACTTGGAAAGATGCTGATCTCTCCTAATCCAATCTGCTGGCCATTGGGTGTTTTACCATTTTCACTAACATGATTTGCTCATCATTAAATAAATCTTCACCAGAGTTTAAACATATTCCATGGTAAGGTTCTCTTTTCCAGTTGATTTTTAACATTACCTTTTATTTTCTTCTAGCCTGTGAGACTTCATCTTCAAGCTCTGAAGGTTATTTGATGGAATTTATATTACAAAAATAGCTTGGTAACTGATTTCTTGGTTTCACAAATCTTTTGTGTATTCCTTTCATCACTGTTTGAACAGTACTCAGTTATGACTGTCCTTGGACATTCCTTCACAGAGAATCTCACGGTTAAAACTTGTCCTTGTGTATTTTGTACCCATATTGTACTAGCAAATGTACCCACTGCATCTTAAACTCAAATATTTGTTCAAAAATGTATTTGATTTAATTAATCACTAAGATTTTTCCAATAGTCTCTCCCACGTCTGTGCTCCTCTTTATAAACAGTTGCACCAGCAGATGGCAATATGTACTGCTTATTGTTTTGATTTGGGGCTTCATGACTTTGTGGCCTTTTTATGAAACGTTTTCATAATTCAGTTTATTCACACAAAACGATTCACACAGTTCTGAAAACTTTAAGCTCATGAATCAACATCATGACTTGAGACTGCTAAACACTTAGCACTATACTATTTGTTCTCCAGAAGGCCTTCAAAATGCCATATCCTAATTACCAATTCGTCTCACTCAAGTTGCACCTGTATTGGATGAACATTTCTTGCATTCATCAGAACATAAAAATGAGTCCTCAGGTGAGTTGTACAGGTGTTGGACAAGACAATGGAGTAGCATTTTCAGTTCAGCTGAGAGCATTGCATTACAGTAACAAATATTTCTTTTGTTTTGCCATTTGCTACTCTGGATGAGTTTTGCTACATCATCTATCCATCCATTCATCCATCCATTCATTCATCCATTCATTCATCCTTACCCTCAAGCCTCACTCACCTGAGCAATGCTGTCTTGTTTTAAATCGATCACATCAGTGTTAATTTGATACTCTTTAAGAGATGACTAAGGAGCTAACACTTTTCAGTTTTAGAAAATATGCTACTGAAAATAAAAAAAAGTTTCTGAAATGTGTTAACATGTTTGGCAAATTCTGGAATAGACTCTAGACTGGGAGCCATCCCATCGATGGGTACTGCATCCTGAGTTCAGAAGGTTATTACACAAATAAGAATTTAAAGAAGCCCAATGCAGTTAATTTCCAGAAATGTAAAAATGTTTATTTAAAAAAAATGTAAGTAGCATTTAAGTTTCTCTCTAGGGTATTTCTCTCAAGGGTCTCTCTAGGGTATTGGGCTAGTAATCTTAAAGTCACTGGTTCTAGCCACACCACTGCCCGGTTGCTGCTGTTGGGTCCTTGAGCAAGGCCCTTAACCCTAAATTGCTCAGGCTATATTGAACTGTACTGTACATCGCTTTGGATAAAGATGTTCGCTAAATGTCAATAACAATGTACATAAAGCAGGAAAGTTTTACTTTTAACTTCACAATTTCTTTCAAGTTTACACCTTAAGCAGATGCCAATTAACAGAAAAAAATGTTTGTTTTTTTTAACCATGTTTATCTCTATGTAACTTTGGTATTCAAGATTATTTAATTAATGTTGCTGAATGGTTGCTGAGGAGTGTGAGAGGAAACCAGAGCTCCTGGACGAAGCCCAAGGAGACATGGAGAGAGACAGAAGTGCTACCCACTGAGCCACCTTGTCAGCCAAAAATGTATCACATTTGAAGACTGTGGTGTACTATAGTGGGACATCTACAGGCTATTATTGGTGTTACTGGTTTAACACTCCTAACTTGTAGCATTTCTAATGCAATTGAAATAAAATAAATCCGCTGTGTTTGTGGTAATGACAACAACCATCGTCTAACCAAACCGACCCCCTTAAACTTGAACTTTACTGGCTTTACTGGATCAGTGTGGTGCGTATTTGGATAAATGCAGCTACTGAGGAAGAGACACCGAGAGAAAGTGAGCCAGAGAGCGCGAGAGTGAGCGCGAGCGCGGATGTTTCAGCTCTGATGCTAACGCGCAGAACAACAGCAGCGTTTTATTCTTGGTTGGATTTAAAACATTTAAAATCTGTTTAATTGAAAGATGAGAAGTTGTTGGTTGAAAGAATCGACGGTTCGAGTGAGAACAGCGTTAAATTTCATCGAAGACTCGGAATTAAGTTCGTAACAAGAACTGCAGAAATCAGAAACGGTGAGTGAAAAACGAGCAACTTTGTAACGCAGCACGCACAGTTACACGACGTCTAGCAAATATTTGATAAGTTTATATTACTATTTACATTACGCGTTTTTACTGTCTTTTCTGTCGTATTAATTAAAGCAGTTAAATTAAAAAAAGTATTTTCTTAATTGTGAGGAAGAGTGCACAGCGAAACGTGCTGGATATCTGAAGCACACAATTTGCTGGTTAAAACGGCTGGACAACCAATAAAAACAAACAATTCACAGCTGAACGTGAACGCTGCATCGTCACCTGAATCAATACATTAATGCGTTTCAAGATGCCCAGTTTCAAGTGACAACAGGTTTATACGAGCTCTATAGGATCAGAGCTCAGTAGAACAGTCAGAGCTTCACACTTCATTATATAATGAAACGACATGTCTGAAAATACGAAAGCTGTGTGAATTTTGTTGTGCCATTTTTGATAAACCCTTGATATGTAATCAAATTGTAAGACTGATGATTAGAAGAGGAGAATCATGTGGGGAAGTCTGAGCCTGCCAAGATGTTTCCTTCTGATGTTCATGCCAGCATCGTTCTCCAGTTCATATTGTAAGTCAAAAATACACTTTTAATAAACAGTAAAATGTTTCTTTATTTTTCCAAACGCGTTCTGTTTGTGTAATGACACAATTGGAACCTTTAATCTAATTTATCAAATCAAATCAAGTTCTTCCATGCGTTTATTGTTGGGCTTGCTAAAATATGACAACACATGTTAAGTCAAAAGCTTACATAGAGAAACTTAAATGATTCATTTGGGTGTTTAAAAAGTTATAAAGTAATATAAAATCATTTTTTCAATCATCATCACTGCCGCTCTATTAGAAGTCACTGGGGGTACAGTTCACTGGGAGAAGTGTAGAAAACACCCCAGACAAGTCATAAACACATACATCACAATTTTTCAACAGTTCCATTTAACTCAAACGTAGATATTCGGACTGCGAAGGAAACCGGAGCTCCCGGAGGAAACCCACGAGGACACAGGGAGAACATACAAACTCCACACAGATCTAACCCCCAGACCGCTCCGAGCACAGGTCCTTCTTGGCGTGAGGCGTCAGTGCTGCCCACCGAGTCACCGTTCCGCTTGATAAAGTCATTTAATTTAATAAGTGATAAATAGGCTTCGTTCAACCTCACCTGTCAGACAGTCACATTACACTGGGAAAGACTTTCAAGCTCTATCCAATACAGGTAAAGCAAATTATAGATTTTTGTGTGACTCATATAAGCCACTCCAGGTCCACAAACAATATATACCAGGTATATGAAACAGTGATCCATCTGCCAGGGTCTGGAGAAAATTGCAAATATTTGTTCCGATAGTAAGAAATAATCCAATATTTTAAAGCTACTGGAACAGGAGCTTTAATTCTTGCAGTGCAATAGTAAAAACTTTTTTCTTTAAAAAGATTTTACTTTTAAAATGTTTGTTGCTGACTTTGCTGATTGGTAAACACTTTCTGGAACAGCTTTGTAGTCATGTGAGTCCAATATTTGAATACCATTAAAATTAATTTGCATGAATCAACTGAAAATAATACAGTAATTTGAATTCATTTGTTAGTTCATTATCATCCTGAAGGCAGCATAACCTGCTGTTGGGTAAATGAAGAATTAAAAGTAATTACAACTCTTGGGTTTTACGGTTGGGATTTCCTAACCTTGTTTGGCTACTGAAGAAAGGAATTGTGGCCAGATAAAGAGAAACACATCTGGGACAGCCAAGATGTTTTACTTTGATAGAGATGTTAATTCCTTGGGCACTGTTCAGCATATGTTTCTAATTACAGTTCATGCTGGATAGTTAGAAATGGCTTATTTGTCCATTTTGGTTTAATACAAATGAATATAAAATTCAAACACTTGGATGTAGATCCTCCCATGCCAGATTACTAGCAGTTCTCCATCACTTTCAATCTTGAGGGGTGTTTCTGCGTCATGGGCGGTGTATTGGATTGTTCTTTTTTTAAAGAACTCTGAATCAGTCACTTGGTTTTGCAGCAAGTGGTATCTAATTTATAGCCATTTTAAGGATGTAGTTGTTCTCCTTCTTAAGGACGTGAGAGGGATAATTGAAGTCTTTGTTGGCTAATGAAATTGCATATCTGTCTGTCTCTTTCTTCGAAGGACTTTCACTCTTCCTACATAGTGTAGCTTGATGTAACATGATGTTGTCAGCAAAGTCCATGTCACCCAGGCAGTCTTAATCGTTCCAGTGAATGCCGGTGCCAACGAGGGCTCTAGCATGTCACATGTAGTTTAGAACGATGAGGAAGAGAAGCAATGACGGGATGCAACCTTCTCTAATCTTGGCGATGATCCTGAGAAAGTCTATGTGGCTGCTTTTGGTCTTGACACGGTGGGATGGGGGGCAGTAATGAATCGTGTCTGAGTAAGCTTGTAGTCCAGATTTAGTGTCATTTGATTTCTACCTTTTTGAACGAGAGAGGCCTCATCACTGCCAACGGGTTCAACCAACCTCATTTGTTGATGGTGTTTAAAATAATATGATACTGGGAAAATGCATTGCAAATAGACTTCATAAAAAGTCTATAAAGTTCTTCCTGAAGGCTACGACCATGTACTTCAGTATTCACCAAAGAGACTGGCCAGGTGGCTGCTTTTAAAAGCCTTATTGAATTAAGCAGAGCTGCTCGATATCAGTTGTTGATTTGTAAGACACTGCTCTGTGATGTTTGTTACATGGTCATCTAGGGTGAAAACATTTCTGTTTCTTAAGTCAAGGACATTCGGCACTTGCAGTTGGAGGCCATTTCCTTGCATATGTACATTTTCAGCATTTCACTTTCCCTGACTTACAGGGTGGTGGGTGAGTACAATGTAAGCAATTTAGGTTAAAGGGCCTTGTTCAAGGGCCCAACAGGGACAACCTGTTTACAATGGGGCTTGAACCAGTGACCTTTTGTCTAAAGTGGCATCCAGATATACAAAAAATTAACTTTTTTTAAATTTAAAATTAAATAAAACAGTTGCTTAACTTTCTGTATTCCCTCTGAATCGTTAATATTTTGCTCTGTTTATTTTTATTTACAAATTTATATTTGTTAAATGTTTCTTAAAGCGAAATTTGCCATCTGTTAAATTACTAAACCACTTCATTTACATAAACAGTAGTGTTTTATTTAACAAAAAGTTTAAAAAATGCACTCAAAACGATTTAAGAAACTGCGTTCAGGATATGATTTCAACAAAATGAAACTGAACACAAACTGTTGCAATATTTGATTAGTGGTGCTAAATGCCTTTTTATTTCTTCGATAGGAACAAACTATGAAAATTATTTTGAATTTGGCAACTTGGTGCCATCAAACAGGCGAGGTGAATAGTGCTTCAAAGCAATATTCATGTTTAATGAACCAGATTAATTGATTCTAAATTGACTCGTGGTGAATCGATTCTTAATTAACTGTGAATCGATTCTTAATTGACTCCTGGTGCATCGTTACAGCCATAGTTATCATTGTAAGTCATGTGTAATGAAATATAATGACCATTTTTTATTCTGTTCACTAAAGTAGTGGTATCGGTAATTGATTTAAAGTTGCAATTATTTGGTAGCACTTTATGTGGAGAGCATTTAGTCTATACATGCTCTGTATATATTTTATTTTGTTACTCGTACATTTCTTTGAATTGAGAAAATTTCATGCAGTTGTTGCAGTTTTATGATGGCAACAGGTTTGTTATTTTACCAACCATCTTGTCGACTAAATTGAGGCGTCCGTGGCCTGGTGGTTAGAGAACTGTCCTTGTGATCAGAAGGTTGCCGGTTCGATTCCCAGAGCAGAAAGGTCTTGAACAAGGCACCCAACCTTTAACTGCTCCCCCGGTGCCGTGGCTAGGGCTGCCCACCATGTGTGCTCACTGCCCCCTAGAGTATGTGTGTTTCACTGCACAGATTGGGTTAAAATGCGGAGGATGACATTCACTGCACAGTGATTAATAGAGTATTCTAAAACTTTAAATCTATTTACATTCAGCATTTAGCAGACGCTTTGATCCGAAGCGACTTACAATTACAACAGAACACCATTCAAGCAATCGAGGGTTAAGGGCCTTGCCAAGGGGTCCAACAGTTACAACTTTGCGGTTGTGGGTAGACTAATTAACGTAAAACTAATGTATGGGATTTTCCACACCATGTTAAAGCTTCTACTGGCAGTTCTGGTAAAGCACGGATAATGAGAAATTAGAGCCAGGCGCTCAGTGAGATTACACACACGAGATTACATTCTGATTTTTAAATGAGTCTTATTTCTGTTATAGGGCAAATGCCATTGATAAACCAAAAGGAACGCCAGTGTAAATCACACACTAATTATACCGAACTCTCAGAAGGAGTCCATGCAGAAATAGAACAATTGCATTTGTCCTGCTTTGGACTAATCTGAACTGGTTAGCCTGCACTCTGAACTTCAGTGTCATTAAAGATCTTCACTTATGGGTTCGAAGCGCGTGAATGCGAATACGTCCACGGCGTCTTTTGATTCGTCTGTCTGTGCATCAAAAGCTTGACAACAGATTAACTGTCCTCATGGAACCTCATTTGTGTCTGCGTGCTGATTCGATTCTCGTTTCCTGTGGTACAGAAGGTTTCACAGATCTCCCAGACCACACGCTAATGTCATAGCGCTAATAAGCCGAGAAAGCTAAAACGATAACACCAGGAGGACTCGTAGTGAGCTGCATCGCTGCCTTACTGTTCTATTAAATCATCGCTTCATAATTCGGCTACAAATGGCTACCAAACGCTTAAACTTCACTGACTAGCTTGGAATCACATAAAAACACGCTCGTACACACTTATACACATTAAACTAAAAAATAAATCATGTATTAACGATGAAAACTACTCTGACGCTGACTCGTTCTCTGCTAAATATAGCGTTTATATTTGAAGTTGATTTTGTAGGAGGATTATAAGGAATCTAGGATTTGGAACAGCCTTGACAGGAGCGCTCACAGGATGATGTAAAATGCATGTAGGTAGTGTACCAATAGTACTAAAAATAAATGCTATACAAAAATAAAGCATGTTTTGTTTTTATTTTGGTTTTATTAGTTTTGTTTTTAATAAAAATATAGTTTTATTTTTATTACTTTTATTACTAAAAACAAGGAATTAACTTAATTGCACTTTTTTGCTTTCTAAATAAAATGATGTTGACATTAAGTTCATTGTTTTTTTTCTTTATGGTATTGAAAATTAGTATTTTAGGATTTTAGTGGTATCGGTAATTTCTGGGATCGTCACATCCCTGTGCAACCAGGTTCATTCGATGT
>JAYDZG010000043.1:24105329-24116301 GCA_034509265.1 Microcambeva bendego
AACAGCCCCTCCACAACAGCCCCTCCACAACAGCCCCTCCACAACAGCCCCTCCACAACAGCCCCTCCACAACAGCCACTCCACAACAGCCCCTCCACAACAGCCACTCCACAACAACCACTCCACAACAGCCAATTCACAACAACCAATTCACAACAACCAATCCACAACAACCAATCCACAACAGCCACCAGAGGCCTTGGGAAACAAAATAAGAAGAATACAAGGACTTGAGGATCCGTACCACAAGAGTAAAATGTTTGATTCCCTGTAATAGCTTCCCAACTGTACAAACAATGAACTAAATAAACAAATATTGTAAACACTAACAAAAGTAAACATTACTGGAGAATCAGCTTCAACTAGACTACGCTGTCAAAAGTGTGTGAACATCTGACCATGGTATAGTTAGACATGCTTCTCCAATACAACATGAATTCACCTGAAGTGTCACCTCACAGCGAGATGGTCCTGGGTTCGATCCCCAGGTGAGGAGGTCCGGGTCCTTTCTGTGTGGAGTTTGCATGTTCTCCCCGTGTGTTTACACTGGACTCTCTGATTTCCTAACGCAGCCCAAAAACATGCAAGTGAGGAGAACTGAAGATACAAAATTGTCCATGACTGTGTTCGATACAAACTTTCAGAGTGGATTTTACTGGTATTTGATAGTCTACTCACACACAAGCAAACACAGATGAGTAAAGCTTCTAAACACTGTGCAGTTTCACTCGCTGGCATCAGGTCACATGCTAGTGATAAATCTTTCTGGTATTAAGTTAGAATCTGGTTAGCCAGCAGTGTGGATGAAGTACAATAGATGGGGGAGGAAAGGGTTTGCTGTAAATGAGAGGAAGGAGTCCCTGAGCTACAGTGTAATTACAGAATGAACACAGCAGGTGCTTGAACCTCATCCTCCCCACAACTCTAAGATCTAATCTATGTTCATTATTAATAATTCAGATAGCAAATACTGCAGGCAGATAGCAGCCACATTGTGGGACAATCAAACGGATGTACAGTACAAAATATCAGTTCAGCTATTTAATTGAAACAAACAAAGAAAACATTAACATTTCCTGCATTTAGCGCTTCCTAAAACAAACATCATCTTCTTACTCTATTACAAGCAGAGGACGGTCTAGGAACACAGACCTGCTAAACCCTGGTTGAACTGCAGTATAGGTTCATTTTTAAAAAGTGTATGGTAGTTTCAGTGGGATTGCCCATCTAGGATCCTAGTCGTGAATCATCTTGCTGGCAAGTTTGTGGGAGTTTAGATGTCTGTTTATACTATGTTTTTTGTATTAGTAGATGCTTGGGATGTAACAATACACTTACTCATTATGCGATACGATTCACGAGGCGATTTTATGTATTATTTCTTTTTAGAAAATAATTAAGTAAAAATTGTGAATATCTAGAAAATTTGTATTAATCTGACATTGTACAGTGTAAGGAATTGAGGACCAATTGAGGACCTTGCTCAAGAGCCCAACAGTGGCATCCTGGCAAAAGACCCAAACAAAAACTTTTATTATTTATTCTAATGGTTTTCTTCTCCATTTGCAATGATTTGCCATCTTCTGAGTAGGTCTGGCCCTGCCTTTTCTCTTGATTATGTCCCTATGTAATCCCTTGTTTATTATTTTAAAATGCTTCTCCTGTGTTGTTTTGGGGATTTTTTTTTTCAATTTGGCAGAGGTTTGTGAAACTTCTTGAAACTACTGTTGCAATCTGGCAATCCTGGCTATGTGTTTTAATAAGAGTTTTCCTGTGTGAATTGATTTGTAAATCAAGATTTTGAAGATGAGTATACTTAAGTATACTTTTTTTCACCAGGGAATTCAAAATGACTCTTTCTCTTTTGCAGGAGGTGGGCGAGCTTTGCGGCCTAAATAAGAAGATAAAAAAGTTAACCTGGTTAAAATACAGAGCTGTCTCATTAATGGACCAGATGGACAATGAACTGAGAGAAAAGAGCCAAATGAACTTCAGAATCCTTGTACACTTGTAAAAGGTGCCGGCATCAATCACCTTCCTTACCCAGTGGACCAAAGCAAACCTGTTGCGATGTCTCCACCTTTGTTAAGTGGAGTCAGATGTTCCAGATGTAATGGCTTCTATTCATGGCTGGTTCTTCTCATTTTCATCCTGGACGCTTCGGCATCGAAAACCAAAGTCTTGCCCCAGACGCATCCGAACTCTATCCGGATTGACGGGGATGTTACTCTGGGGGGTCTCTTTCCAGTGCATGCACGAGGCCATGGGGGAAAACCCTGCGGAGAACTGAAAAAAGAAAAAGGAATCCATCGTCTGGAGGCGATGCTGTTTGCCCTGGACCGTATCAACAACGACCACGACCTGCTGCCCAATATCACCCTGGGGGCGCGGATTCTGGACACTTGCTCCAGGGACACCCATGCTCTGGAACAGTCCCTCACTTTTGTCCAGGCGCTCATAGAGAAGGACGGGATCGATGTGAAGTGTGCGGATGGCGGATCTCCCGTCATCACGAAGCCTGAGAGAGTCGTGGGTGTCATCGGGGCTTCGTCCAGCTCGGTCTCGATCATGGTGGCTAATATCCTGCGCTTGTTTAAGGTAAGTACCATATTGAAGTTGAGACAAAGTAACTGTTATTAACTTGATAAGTGTCCTTTTACCTAATCCTGTATATAATGTAAGTAAAAAAAAGTATTTGTTAGGGCTGTAATGATTCAAAATACAAATCGGTTTATTTGGGGAATCGATTCATAGAGATGATTCTTTTAATTTTGTGTACCCAGTATTGTGAATCGTATGGTACAGTGTCTCATTATGTCCCTAGTATTTGTGTTTATCTTTTATTTGTCTGAACAATCGATGTAGTTGCAAACTATGCCAACAATACAGGATTCATGTTTTGTGTTAACAAAAATCACAGCACCAGAGCTCCCTGCTGTTTAAAGTGAAAATTGATTCATCTCAAGAGAATCACTGATTCAAATCAAAGAGCCAAGTGAGTTCTTTAGTCTAAAACCTGTTTAGGATTTATCAATTATTACTCGTAATGTAGCTGGAGCAAAGGTCTCAGCCTGCTTGGCCCCTGAAAAATAGGGTCGAGACCCAGAAAAGATTGGGGACCAGTAGTCTAGAGTGAGATTGATAGTTTTGAAGGTTTTAAGTCTGAGTCAGCTTTTCAGTATTCTTAAAAAAAAACTATACCATGCCATTCATCAAAACATAAGAGCAGATATGTGATTAAAGATGTATCACAGGCACGGGATAAAGTAGCAGATTTGTCGGGGTGATGATACCACTGAAAGAAGCAGCATTAATAAGGACGCATACAGGGATAGCTGTAATAATCAGTTTTAAGCTCCCACTGCCTCTTTAGCCCCTAAGCTTTAATTTCACCAGGAGCTCTGCTTTACACCTCAGTCCATGTTTCCCAGCTGCCCTCAATCAGCTGTGATCTTTTTTTAACCACTTGAACTGAAGAGTGGGATTTTTTTCCTTCCTTTGTCCACAGTTCACACATTTCTATCTCTTCAGCAAGACCGCAATCTTCCCGCCATTCAGCCATAAATACCACTTGTTCTTCTTCATCAGTCATACTGTTTTACTTGAAGACAGCTCTTTCATCTTATCCTGTAAAAACTTTTCCATCTAGCTGGAAGTGTCGGAGTCCTGTAATACGTCAACTCAACATTTTTTTCACTGCCCTTTAATAACACAAGACTTGAGATACACTGGCACATCTACAACAACGGGCCGAGACTCTGTAAGCTCTTTGTAGGTTTTCACAGCTGTCTGGAGCCATGCTGACTTCCATGGATTTCACATCTACTGAAGGGTGCATGTGGGAGGATCCATATGATGAACATGACGAATGCTGTGGTCCCACAGATGCTTAATTGGGTTCAAGTCCCGGAGAAGTCTTAATCATGCTCGTCTAACCAATGTCAGCATCACCTTGCTGGAAGATCCCATTCGCCCCCAGAAAGATAATCAGCATGTATAGGCAAGGTGTGGTGCCTTCCACACCCTATATACCCCCTGGTTAGATCAGGATTAAACACTAAATCTGTAAATGAGTTGATTTATTAAATCACATTTATTTCATCTTGACTGAAATACTTAAGTTAAGATGTTGTACCTTACCCCTGAGTGCACTTCATTTATAAAGAGTTCATACTGAGCTTAATAATAAGACTCGGTTCGTACACTTGTTTGTGACCTCATGTGTTTAGTTCATGTGAGAATTTCAGTTTTGTAATTTGAAACTCAAGTTTAAGGTACACAAGCATCATCACACAAAGGTTTGATCTTTTAATGTAGTCTTATGTAGTCAAGGCAATTCACTAGCATGTCATACACCGTTATACAAATCAAACATTTGTGAGTCAGTTTGACCTCGCTCATTCACTAGAGAAATCTAAATAAAGAGATCAAATAAACCAAGTAGATATATTTCTTTTGAAATGTAGTGAGTAAAACTAAACACTATGTGATATAAATACTCAAGTAAAGTACAGATTCTTAAAAGTACAGTTACCAGTCTAACAGGAACTAATCAAGGAAAAAGTAACACATTTAAAATGTACTGAACGTTACTCAGTTACTTTTATAACTGGGTGGAGCTGGGTATCTATAAATCTCACAATAGTTGTTTTTAATTGATATGGATGACAGACTTACTTCTCAATTTTCTTCCTGCTGTTACAGGGATTTGTTTCTGAGCTTAGTTCAGTATTTCCACCGTCCAGGCTTCTTTAAAGACAAAATAAGTGACCTTTAAAAAAGAAAAAAAGTTTCTGGGAGGTGGGTTTCAAAAGATTACACAGAGTCATTAAATTCTTCAGCGCAGTTTTGTTAAAATATCAGTGGTGAAAAATATATACTTAGTAAAGATGGATAAAAAATTACATTGTATCTATTATTATTTACAATGAGTCTAATTCACTGGTTAAATTAATCTTTAAAAATGTAGGTTTGGATGAAAATATAAATAAATAAATTGTGCCATTTATTTATTTCATTAAATATTTTACTGGCAATTTCAGCAAGTGTTCGTATCCCCTTATTGAAGGCTTTGTGGGGAGACTACTAGTTGAAGCTAAATAAGATTAAATATTCAGTGCCTTTTTTTAGTAGTTCTTGATAATTAAACAATAAATTTACTTGTTTTATTGTAGCTACTTTCTTTTTTCAGTGAAACACCATTTTCACATATTTTGTAAGATTGCGTCCTCTGATATTTCTGTTGTTCTAGCTTGGCTATATTGTGAATGAAGCTGCTACTTCAATATACTTCAGTGTTTAAATTAAATAAATAAATTAGTCTGATGTCTTGTATTCATTACGAAGCTATGATTTGAAATACATTCTTTTTTTTTATTTAGCAACACATTAGGTTTTATTTGCACAAAGTATCGGATCTGTATCGCCGATACCAGCCTGAATTTGAATTCGGAAAGGAAGTCGGCGAAACTTTAAAAGAAATTTAAAGAAACGGCATCCCATCTAAATAACAACAGTCCAGTTGTACTGCGTTTGTGATGTACATTTATCAACGTCTGTTTTTAAATCGCTGCTGACCTCATCGCTTGGACCGGGGCCCGCATGATGCCCAGGTCTGAGCTGGAGGGACTGAGAGTGCTAGTTCACAGGTTTAGAAGTGGTATCTGGAGCCATGCTGACTGCAGTGCATTACTGATACTAGTGGGGAAGTGGTGGAGGAACCATAGAGCGAACACGGCCATCAAGTGAAGAGGAAGCATGACCCCATTGAATAATTCGATTATTATATAGACTTTTTTTTTTTTTATGAAATAGAGTTTGTGAAAAATTTATAGAAATGTATGGACGTTTTATTAATTCACTTCAGAGATTTTAGAAACATTACTCAATTATTTTAATTTAATTACGTTTTCTGGGCTACTTGGTTATTTAATTAACTTAAGTGTTAGAATGAATGCAAAATGTAGTGCTAAGCACAGATCATAAATAAATACCCAACAAATTACATACAGAGAATTTGTATTCCAAGAACCGCTTTGTTTTTCATCTGAACGTTTTCTCTTTCATCTTGGGTTACGCCGGGGTTCTGGGTTCTGGGTTTTGACGGATAATGCTTTTACATCTTGGCAGGAAAACACAACAGACTTGGCACACTTGTGCAGAATAACTGGATCACAATAAACTTCAGATAAGCAAAAGTCCATTTGTTAATGAAATGCACCCCGTCTGAAAGACCGCATTCCAGAAAATTAAAGTACCACTGACAGAGCTTATGAATTAGTCAGGAGAAAATATTCCATTGAGATCAAACGGGCACAAGTAAAACTGTACTCAACAAGTACTGTTGATGCTCTTGTTTAGAGGATGAGAGCCTTTATTTGTCATTTATACATACACTCATGTACAGTACAATGAAATTCTTTTTTCATATAGTTTGTTTGGAAGCTGGGGCTGGGGTGCTGGGTCAGGTATTGTACGGCACCCCTGGAGTGGTCAGGTTTGAGGGTCTATAAATAGGGCCTATTTATCTGGGCCTTGAACCGGCACTACAATGTACTGGTTTGTGCATCTTAGTGGCAAAAGTGGCGCCCAGACAACAGGGAGTTCCGACTCTCGTGCTACTCTTGTTATAACTGTGTAATTCCTGGTCAGGGTGATGGTGAAAATGTTTCACAATAGACATAGCCAGTCCTGTCTGTGTAGATGCCCGGCCAGCTGATAACACAGTGAACTAGCCTAATAAACGATTTTGTTTTCCTACACATTTTTTCTTCAACATGTACAAATGTAGTAAACAAAAGATTAATGTCGGGAAACCATAAAAAGCCTTTTCTTTGGAGCCAGAGCAGATGTTTTGTCATGAGCAGTTATTCTGATGATGATAGAGTAAGCGCTGTACATAAAAACAAATGACATATTAATCATCAGGGATCAGTATGGATTTTTGCTCTGGGTCTTTTTATTCTTCTCCAGGCTTGTTAGATGTGACTGAACTCACAATGAGTCAGTTAGGCAGCTGTTTATATACAGTCATCGCATAGGCAGGTGCAATCGGAAAACATTTAACCCCACTCACCTTTAAAGATATTACGTTGACGTGTATAGAACTGAATGAAAGAAAGTGGATTTATTATTAAATCCAATAAATTTTGAGTTGAAATGAAGCAATCCTCAGTACTTGGTGGAACATTCTTTTGACTTGATGTCAAGGTTCCACTGTATGTGAAATCAGACACAGCTTGTGTCTCTTCCTCTGGCTCTCATGTTAGCATTATTCATCTCCAATCTTGATGGGCACCCCAAAAGTGTATCGATTCATTAAACATAAACACTGATTTGTGAATGGATTTTTAACTGACTAGTGGTAAATAATTACATCAATATTTATAATTTGTTCTTTTCATAAGCAAAAAAATAACTTGACACTGAATGTTTTTTTCAATGGTTCAAAAATGTAAATAATATAGTGGATTATATCTCTAGTATAACACTGCAGTGGTCCGTCTGTCATCACTATAGATTTTCTGAGAAGAGCATTGACCATGTCTAGGCAAATCACTGTCATTGTAACTGTAGCTGTCCCAAGTACAGGTGGCGCTGTCTTTAGTAAGAAAATCTTTGGAGGCAATGCCCACCTCAGGCCCCCCAGCCCGATCCTGTTTCCTAGCGATCACGCGGCATGGAGTGCAATCTTTCTGCATCCAGAAATTATATAATTCTGCTTTGGGCTGACTTATGGTGAGGTTGTTCCATTATTTTCTTTCTTTTAGTTATGACATTTTTTCATTTGTTCTTGTGTTAAGTCATCCTAGCCAAGAAACAAATAATGTTCATAACACCTGGTGCCTCTCTATGATGAGGTGCCCATAGACTACAAAGTGCTTCTATTTTTCTGTGAACTGCCAATTCAGGTCAAACATGCCTGCTTTCAACTCCCATTTACTGAGCTGGGACACGGTGATGTTTACACAATATACACCTTATATAAATCTCGATATAATAGTAGTCTAAGGTCTGATGCAGTCTACCAGAAGATGCTGCATTGCATCTTGGTTTATTTACCATTTACCAGAATGACAAACTACTGAACAAAGTTGGAGTGTAATCTGAGCCAGCTGACCGGGCACCTGGACAGGGTATTTCATCACAACCATCACAACTTCTTCACTTACTCACTCTTTTAGAGCAGCACCGGCACTACCTGCAATTTTTAGGACTGAGTATATTTTATGACCAAGTAACATATGGATAATGAGGCCAGCTGCCATAGTGATCAGTGACATGACTTGAATTGTGTCCTGCTTTTTCAAATTTGGCCACATTTATCACAAGATAAAAATGAACCAACCTGAGCCTGGTATCTTGGCTCCAGAACAATGGATCACAGGTTCCTCAGTACAGGTTTGCTAGCATTTCTCTGGAATGCCATGATTCCAGACTTGGAATGCTACAAGTTCCTTTGTAGTAGATTAGACTGTCACAGTACAGTACACCTCTGTGAAGTCAAAGTTTGGAGTTTGCTCAATTTATGATGCCTTGTTGCTTCAATATGCATTTTAGTGCTAAAACATTTTCCCCAAGAGCTAAAATGTTGGTAGGTTAAATATTGACTTGCATAATGATAATTAACACACACACACTGTAAGCGAGTGAGATTTTATGAATAGATGAATACTTTATTACAAGGCTGAAGCTGAAATGGCTGTTGTTCCTGAGAAATCTGAAGCTGACATCTTTCAAGAACAGTCTGAACTCATATGAAGTGGCAGATTTCACATTTGTTTTTCAAACTTGCATTAAAGTAATATTTTTGGTAAAGTATATAAACTTTATTGCTACTAACTGGATTCAAATGAAAGTCCAACTAAAATAAGCTGTGGAATGTTATAGTTTTTTGTTGCTATACAAAAAGTATATTTTATTACTATAGTCTCCTGTACAACAGTTGAGGTAATAGTTGCTGTGAAGATTCAGTCTTTCTGTGTACTGTGAGGGCAAGTAAAGCCTATTATTCAATGCACACAATGTGTCCATCAGATTCCTTACAATTTCAGCATCAAAAGTGGTTGCCAATTGAAGTAGTTGCAGTTTTTAAAAAAGTTTATCTATTTTCTATATTGTTGTAAGTTTTTGGTCTTTATTATATTTATTCTCTGTAACAACACTTGTGCAATATGTGGTTAATTTTTAATAAAAAAAGACTTTTCACCTTTACTTTTTAATATATGTGTAATTACTTCTATACTCTTGTAAGCTGTGTTAACACTGCACATTTCCCTATGTGGGATAATAAATGGCTATCTTATCATACCCTATACCATCCTATCCTATCCCATCCCATCTTATCCCATCCCATCTTATCCCAAAACCAGTGGACAGTTCAATAACAATTGCTGCGTTTAACAGATGCTTTTATCCATTTATCCTTTTATCACTTTTATCAGTCCAAGTTTACACTTCACGACATTGACATTGTTCAGATCGTTGTAAAGTCTACACGATATGACTGGATCTTTTGTAGAGGCTTTTCAGTAATTGTGGTTTTTACTAATCTGTGATTGGGGGAATTGTAGCATAAAATACATTTGATTGAATGGTGGTGTAGTTGAAAAAAGTGTAGTGTGAACAAAGTACTACAATTTTGGCTGAAAACAATTTAAGCACTTTGTTGGAGGCTTGCCCTAGTGAACATTATGAAACATTTTCTCAAGACTAGAGCTTTGTTGTGGGGACTTCATTTAAAAAGCTTATGTCCAAAAAGCTTATGATGTCCACATACTATTGACTGTATATGTTTTTTCCTTATCTGTTAATGGATCCATAAATGATCTATGCTTATGAAGCGATGCAGTTCACAATGCAGAAATCCTCTCACGTTGCTCATTCACAGTAGCTTCTACTCTATAAAAAACATTAAAAAGTCTGAATGTTAAGCAATTACTTCCGGCACTGTTGAAAGTCATTTCCTAAAATATAGGTCTTCATTAACATGGCAGATCCTGACATAAAATCACTGTATTGAAAGCACAGGGAAATTTGCTCTTTTTATTACTCTGAATTACCCTTTTTCATATTTTTAGGCCACTGCAATTTGCAGTACTCTGAACAAGGGCTGGATCTTAATATTCTTCACTGGTAGCACAATGGAAACCAGTTGGAGCTGACGAGCAATATTCAAGTCAGTGCTCCTTAACGTTAGGGCACATGTGTCATATCTTAACTTATTAGGGATTAAGGATCATTTAATAGTGGATTTTTCAAAAGAATGAAAAACGGACTTATAAAAAACAGGGATTTCTAATAACTTTACTTCAAACCACTCTGTGTCAGGAGTAACCATTGAACAACTTTATGGCCTACTTTAATGCTACTCTTGTTTATGAAGTATGGCTTTAATTATCGATTATTTTTGTAATCGCATATTCTATCGATTATTCCAGCTATTATTCGAGTAATCAGGTAATATTTTAAAAAATTCATTGATTTGATTCATTGATTTTCTGTAAACTATTAAATGTTAGAAAAATCGACAGCCCTAGTTTAAAGAGATTTTTTTTTTTATGCAAAAATAAATCAAATTCCAATTACTTTTAAAATATAGAGAGGCAACCTGAAACTTAGGCATAAGTGATAATAAACAATAATACATTTACACTGACAGTTATAAGTTTTAGAAGTAAAAGTTTTAACTTCAGCTCAATCATCACATAAACCTTTAATATTTTGTTGGAAGGTTTTGTGACCTTTGGTCAGGATTGCGACAGGTAGATGAGGTGTGTGTGTGTGTGTGTGTGTGTGTGTGTGTGTGTGTGTTTAAAAAAACCTGTGGTTGCTGCAAGGAAGATAATTTAGATTATCAACAAGATGCTCTGATGGGAGTATGCTGGAATTTGTTCCAAATTTTAGTTTTTATTTTTCTAGCTTTAAACCTCATTTTGTCTCGTCTCCCCTGTTCATCCCTTGATATTTTTGG
>JAYDZG010000043.1:24141316-24157528 GCA_034509265.1 Microcambeva bendego
CAGCATTAAAATGCATGAAATATATATATATATATATGAAATATATATGAAATGTATTGTCGTCTGATTCACATCGAGTCACACAGGAAAACACGCTTATATAGCTTCTGTTAACACAGCGCCTACACAACTTTCACAGGTTCTGTAATTAACTCCTTCATACTTGAATTTCTTTACAGTTATTAAAAAAATATATTGGTTTCTTTTAGTTGTAAATCCATACATACATATTAGATTAACACAAACCGATATCGAGGATACACTATCCACCAGGCGTCTCCAACCTTTTTGAAACTGAGAGCTACTTCATGGGTACGGTGTCATATGAAGGGTTATCAGTTTCATTTAATAGTACAAATACACGAAAAACGATTAGTCAATTAATGTGAGTTATTATGCAATTCATTACTTTCCACATCTGGCAGTAGGAGCAAGACAGCTTACTTGGTTTTCGAGACCCGATGTGTGTGTGTGTGTGTGTGTGTGTGTGTGGTTGTAGTTAGACTGGAATAAAAGTAGATCAGGCACTGGCGCTCTTCGCCTTCCCCCAACTTAAGTAGCATTCCAGGCATTTGGTTGGAGGCGCTTGAAAGATTTGAGCACTTAGTCGCTTGACAAAATGACTCTTTTTAATCAATTTGAATGCATCAGCAGAAGCAATAAAAGCTGTCAATCCTTTACCTCGCTGCCTTTGCCCTCCCAGCTCTCTATAGTTAATATAGCTTTATGGTTCCAGTAATGCACCAGATCCATCATGTGTTGAGTAAATGTGACATGGCAGTACATATAGAAGCGAAGATCTCTGAAGGAGGAAGGCTGTTAGTCGTGAGTGCCGAGTTTTCACGGCTATTTGCTAAAAGATGAAAACGCTTCCTGCCCAGCACTCCCAAGTTTACCTGGAAACTAAGATCAGAATTCATTACGCGGCTCTGAATGCTAGCGTCTTTAAATCTGCAGGTGGTAAAGCATTAGCCGCAATTCAGTTCTCCAGGCTGGTAATGAAGACGCTGTTATGTTAGTGTTATAATGGGACAGCGCTGAAATGACTCGAAGGGACACACACAAATATGCAAAAAAATTGCCTACAATAGTATTTAAGCCTTATTATTATTACTGTCAAGGATAGCAAGCTTAATTACTCACAGGCAGGTTTTGGAAAGAAATACTGGTTTTAATTTGACAGTGGACAAAATTATTAGGACGCCTTTTTTAATGTTTGAATTCATCCACAGTCACAGCAGTTTCTAATAGGTTTTAAAAAAAATCAATTAGGGAAAACCAAATCTACCTAGTCTTCAATATTCAATATTCTCACAATAACCCAAATAAAGAACACCATAAATAACAATCTGATAAAAATAATCTATTTCGATTTTGGACTGTGCTGGATACCTGAATATTGTGGAATTACTATTAATATCAGTTGGCAAGAGAAACTCGTCAACCTTAAACTACCACCCATGTACATTCAATGAATACATCAAAAAAGATGACATTTCCAATAGAACACTTAAAATCAAACTAGCTTGAAACACAGATTCCTGCTATGGATGTCATAGATACTACAACATGGTATTACAAAAACAAATAATAATTAAAGATGCACGGCGGCTTTCCCATCTTTATCACATGAAAATCTTTCTCTTGAAGCTTCTTTGAGTGTTCAAACAGCTGGAAATCAGAGGGTGCTAAAAGCTCTCTCAGACATGACCAATTACTGCTTCTTCAATCCTCTGCGCTTCCAACCAGAATATAAAAGTGCAGAAACTCCATAAGAAGAAACACAGTGGTCTTCACTGAGCCCTGACCTCATCGCTATGACCTGGAAAATCAATGAAATCTTTATTGACCAACAACTGAGCTCAGCTGTCTTGACCGAATGGGCACAAACTTCCACCGACATAGTTTTGTGAGAAGCCTTCTCTGAAGAATGTTTGTTTGTTTATGCACTTTTCCAATCGCGTCATGGTCCCCTCCACCAATGCCGACTCCCCACAGCAGTAAAAACACACCAACCACACCAGAGCTGAGATCTCGAATTAATTATATTGAGTCTCAGGACTGCCTACCAGCTGGGCCTGTTGTTCTAACAAGGGTGGGATTAAGCCAGACGAGGTCTCTCTCAGCACTGATGCAGCTACGACCTCTGCTGGCTGATTGATGGCATCTGCACAGTGGTGGGGAAAGAGTGTGTTGTTCAGGGTGTGTCTCTCGTACACAGTGCAGATCTGCATTGTACTCACTTGGTGTTGGTGACGAGATGCATACGGCTCCTGCCCACATGTCAGGGGGTGTGAGTTAGCTTGGCTCTCCTCATTCGAGCTGGGGCTATTGGATGCGGGGGAATAGGGGGAGAAAATACACAAAAAAGAGAATAATAGTCTGTATGAATGTTTGTTATGCAAACTAATTACACAAGATGAGTCAAACTTTTTATTAAAGTAGATTAATTCAGATTACTTTTAGTGTGAATATGACCCTTAAATAATGTCCCATGCTTCTGTGAAATCTAATCATTAGGTAACAGAACAAAGAGCAGTAGATGTACGGAATAATTAGAAAACCCACTGAAGCAACACAAGCACATAATAGGTTCTCACTTCACTTTTTTTTAAATATACAGTTTTTAGTCTGGGAAAAAGTAATGGATGATATGAACAGATTAAATTGTGATAAACCTGAATGAAAACATTGAAACCTCACGACTATATTAAACAGTATTAAACATTGTAATCGGGATGGAACAATTCAGCAAGAGTCAATACGAATTGATTTATGTGGGGCATTGATTTGAATCGATGATTCTGTTAAGATGAATCGATATTTACTCTTCGCTCTATATTAACACAAAATATGAAACCAGTATTTTTGGCATAGTTTGCAACTACCTCAAAAAAAAGAATGTTGTTTGTTTATATAAACAAAAGATCTCAAATAATTTATTTTCCTTATTTTTTCTTAAAAGAAACAGTAAAATTATAATTTTGTTCATGAGTCATATTGCATTGTGGGAAGACTGTATCGTTACATCCCTATATTGTAACAAATTGGTCTAGACGAGACGAGCGGGTGAACTTACATGCCGAGATGTTTTAAGTCAGAGATTAGTCAGAAATTGTAAGTAAAGATAATTATTTACAGATGAAAAATATTTGGTGATCCGTTAAACCCTCGAGAGTTTGTATGTTTCACATTATTGAGCAGTTGCAGACTGCAATACATTCTTAAATCCACCAGGTGTCACACTGCTCTGACGTCTTCAATGTGGCTTCACCTGCCCATCATTACCAAACAAAGTAAAGAGCTGGGGGGCGGGGCAAAGCTTACCAAACCAAAATAGTCTCCACCAAATGATCCATTGCTGCCTGCCTTTGGATCATTACCTGGAGAACGTGCATTGGCTTGAAAACTTTTCTCATGTGCTCCTGGAGAGACAGTGTGGCACATAAACAACCTCCAGGAGCATTGAAGCTTGATTCGTGACAAGCAAACAGATAACCTACAGCACTTACTTTAGCTATCAGGGAATGGAATAAAAAATAAATAAATATTGTCTTATTATTTTAGCATATATTGTTTAAGGGATCTTCACTGTATGTTTTTGTTGGTTGGGGTAGTAATCAGTCATATGAAATTGAGAACAAATATTTATTTATTATCTATGTAAAGTGTCCTTTTACTATTTCTTGTTAGAACTAAAATAAGGAAAATAAAGTATTTCTGATTGTCTTTCATTTATCCAAACAATTAATGTATTTTTTTATTTCTGATGTAGTTGCAAACTATGCCAAAAATACTGCATTTATATTTTGTGCTAAAAAAATAGAGCCGGTGCTCTCTTTAAAGTAAATATTGATTCATTTTAAAAGAATCACGATTCAAATCTGTGCCCCTCGAGTGAATGGATTCGTATCCATAGTCCCTAGTACTTATATTTCGGGTAGATCCACATCTTGTTTCCCCATTTTTGGGCCACTCAATGAAGCTTCAATAAAGCTTTAAAATGACATGAATTTAGTCTCCTACTTCTGTTTCCCTCAACTTTTATTTCTTTAATTTAGTGTAATGTAGTCTGACTTCATTGTGAAATTATTTTTAGGAACCTATTTATCAAACAGTTGGATGTCTTCCTGTCTTTCTATTTCAGTGCTCTTCTTTTTTCTTTCTTTTTCTGCAGGAACTGTGTGTATCTCACAGTCAGTCAAGATCCCGCGTGAGCCAAAACCAGGAGAGTTCGACAAAATTATTCACAACCTCAAAGAAAAGTCCAATGCCAGGGTGGTTATCATTTTCGCCAATGAAGATGACATAAGGTAAAATTTTAGAGTGTATATTTTTAATTTGAGGGATCTTCAAAAAGTTTCTACAGTAGTAATCGTTAGTGTCTGATAGAGCTTACATTGAACTATGTAATAACTAGCAGAAAATATTTCTTCATTATTTATATGTGATAAAGTCCGTGGTCAGAGTTCCCATCACATCTATCAGAGGCAGAATGTTTGCCACAGCAGTCTCGAGTTACAGAATCAGTTATTTAAAGATGTATGGATGGATTGAAGGATAAATAGATGAATGGCTTTATGGATAGATTGATAGAAAGCTTAACATTGAAAAACCCAAGAAAAATATAAACCAAAACACAGCACCAGTAAATCTGATGAACATGATTGCATACATCAAGGACTTGATCCACACACCCCTGGTTTTAAAAAAGAATCATTAAAAGCAGAGTAAATCGATATGTTTTTAATCTAGACTTAAAAAAGTATAAGAAGCTTTAAGGGGAAGAAGATGTTCTTGTGATGATGATGTGAAAGCAGCGGTTCATCAGTGGGTGTATATTGCTGTCTTACTGTCTACACAGGCATCTACATAGTCTAGTGAGGGTTCTATGAAGTCATCACCTTATAAATTACTCAACCCAATGGGATGATTTGTGACAACAAGCTAGCAGGTCAAATAACGTCTCCCTCCGTGTACCGAAAACACATAAACTTCACTTGCAAATAAATACACATTTCCACCTTTATACAACTAAAACATCATTAATAATTTATTAACGTGTAATAACAACTGCCACCGTGTTTATTTTTTGTGAAAGAAGCCATGCCGCACTGAATTCTGGGACTGCCTTATCTAGTAAGGATGCATTCAGTGCTCACTCATTGTACACTGAATATACTACGTATATTTTAAAAACCTTACTAGTGAGGATGACGTAAATGCTGCCTATGTAGAGAGCTCACTAGGTATTCGAACACCCCCTGGCTCAACCAAAACGTTTTTGCTGTTGCTGATGGCATTTAAATGGAACGATGCTGAGAAAATGAATCACAAAGGAAGATGACTATAGAAAATTGATGTTATTTGTTTTTGAAGAACCCCCGTAGTATGAAGTATAATATTCCATTGTTCATATTACTATTAGTTCTCTATTTTTTTTCTTTAAGGCGACTACTGCAGGCTGCGAAGAAAGCTAATCAGACAGCCCATTTCATTTGGGTAGGATCAGACAGCTGGGGCTCTAAGATCACCCCTGTGCTTCACCAAGAGGAGATGGCAGAGGGGGCGATCACTATCCTACCCAAACGTCAGTCAATCAGAGGTAAATTAAACACTTCAATCTTCTTTTTTCATTCCACTTAAAACAGTACGTTGTCTTACACGCCAGTTGGGCATCACCTTGGCCAACCAGTGCATTATGGTGCCTGTCCGAAGCCTGGATAAATTAGGGAGGGTTATGCCAAATAGCATAGTATGTCTAGCAGGAGCAGCCAGTATATATTCTAGATGTATAGAATGTGTTTATTATTTATATGTTTTACACACATTCATGACATGAACAGTAGTTACTGGTTTCAATTTTGTATCTGTAACTCCTCTCACTTGCACATCTTTGGACTGTGGGAGGAAACCGGCACTCGGAGGAAACCCAAACAGCAAATTGGAGCGTTGACAGGTGAAGTGAATAAAACTGATTATCTATTTGTCATGGTACCTGTTAGTGGGTGGGATGTATTACCCAGCAAGTGAACATCCTATGCTCAAAGTTGAAGCAGCAATAATGGGTGAGTTTTAGCTAGTTTGACAAAAGCCAACTTGTGATGGCTAGACGACTGGATCAGATTATCTCCAAAGTGGCAGCTCATGTGGGGTGTTCCTGGTCTGCAGTTGTCACCATCAATCAAAAGTGGTCAGAGGAAGAAACAGTGGTTAATTCTGGTTCTGATGTCAGAATACACAGTGCCGTACAGTGTCAGGGATGTTTTAAAAGCTAAAGAAGGACCAACACAATATTAAGAGGGTGATCATAATGTTTTGCTTGATCGGTGTAAGTATTGTTGAACATCTACCAGTTCCAAATTTTCACCGATTGATCTGACTCTTCTAATTTTAGGGTTTGATCATTACTTCATTAGCCGAACACTGGAGAACAACAGAAGAAATGTCTGGTTTGCAGAATTCTGGGAGAACAATTTTAACTGCAAGCTCAACCGCCACGCCTTCAAGAAAGGGACGGGCGTTAAGAAATGCACAAGTAAGAAAAAATCACTGTTTGTCACTTTCTTAACTGCCTCTCCAGAGTCGTGGGGGTTTGGCTGGAGCCCATTTCAGCTTTTCAGTGGGTGCAAGGCACTAGTGATGGGAATTTTGGCTCTTTGAAGTGAACCGGATCTTTTAGCTCAGTTCCTCTTTAAGAACCATTGAAAAAATAAATGGTCCACACAAGCACAGGATGGGAGTGTGACACTGTGAATCATAAGCTGTTTAACTTTTTACATTATATAATACATTTCAAGCTTAAAAAAATACATGAAACATACTGGAAGTTAAAACATAAATTCTTTGAAGTAAAGAGATTCCACATAATTAAACAAGTTTATTTCTCATTGTGACTGATTATTTCTACTGATGTTAAGCACAAAGCCTCGTACTATCTCTGAGTTCTAGGTTTAGATTAAACCGTTAAGGTCTGTGCTGTATGGTGAAGAAATTAATTATTTGTCATAAATACACATACAGGTGTACAGTACAACGTCACTTTGCCAGCTTGTTTGGAAACTGGGGTCAGAGCACAGGGTCAGCAATGGTCAGCCGAGGACCCAGCAGTGGCTGCATGGCAGAGCCTGGATTTTAACCATTTTTACCAATTTTCAGGACAATAGCCTAAAGCTTTACCCACATATGATTAAACAAGATGACTTCTGATTAAGCAAAAAGTAACTACAAACTTCATTTTTATGTTAAGCAGATGAGCAGTCGGGTTGAGTTTTGAAGCCACTGAGTCTCTGTGAGTCATTCTGCGATGCCGTTCTTTTGCCAAACACGAATTGATTCTGGGGATGGACCAAGCCTTTAAAATCTATGTTGCATACGAAGTGTGTAAATAAACTCGTACACCTTTGTGCTGGACAATCACAGTCTGCGCTATCACATTCATCACTGTTGGTATTGTGTCCAACCTTTGCTTTGAGACAGACATAATAATTATTCTGTCCATAGATCAGCGTACAAATAAGTCTGGAGTTCATTCAGTGTGCTTTTTATGAAAACCTATTAGAAATTGGAACCATTATATAGATTGATGTATATGTGTTGATCTTAGAAATATGTATGTTCATGTTTGTGTAGTACATTTATTTTGTCTGAAATAAAATAGTATATTTCTATATAATAGGTCGAACATAGTTTCAAACTTAGGATTTTAGATGAACAGTAGTTTTCTCCTGCTATGATACCGAGATTATAAGTTCATTTCATCAGTTCATTGTCTTTAACTCCTTGTCCTAATTAGGGTCGGGGAGGGGTGCTGTCTATCCCAGCTCTTCAACGGCCAATGCACATAGTAACACCCTGGATGGGGCACCAGTCCATCGCAGGATATTATAAGTATTAATTATAAATTCACGTAAGTCCAGTAACATTTTTATTAATATAACATAATTATTTCGGACCATTGACGCAGATTTATTCCTGTAATCTATCACAGTAATTAACAAAAAGCAAGTAAAATGCAGGGATGACACCAGTAAGTAAAAAGGCGATGTAGGTACGTTAAATTTAGAAATGTCCAGCGAAGTAATTAAGTGGGTAGCGCAGTCGTCTTTCAGCAAGAAAGTCCTGTGTTCTATCCCCAGGAGGAGTGGTCTGAGTCCTTTCTGTGTGGAACTAAATACCTATAGGATAATTCAGTGTCTTCAATTGACATGGCTTCATGTTTTTTGGACTGTGGAAGGAAACTGGAGCACCAGGAGGAAACCCACACAGTTTCTCACAGCTGGTGAGAAAATTGGGCCCTGCATGGGATGCTCAATAAATTGAAGGTACCTTACTACGAATCATCTTAAGACACTAGAATTCAAACAGCCTTCTTCTCTGTAACACACTCAAGATGTTGCTTGCTTGACAGATGAAAAACATTGAATTGTTTGTACACACAAAGAAGCTTAATTCAGTAAAACTTTGTAGATACTGAAGTTCTTTTTTGGTAACGGGATTGAAGCACGCCCAACTCCAGTAAAACTGTCTGTAGCCATGATGTATTGCATTACCTCTCCTTAGAGATTACATCTAGGTCAGAGACGAAAAGCCCCGAGCTATAGTGCCTGCATTACTTCCAAAAGACCAATTACCTTTTTATAACAAAAGATTTAATGGCTTATGTAATGCACGCAGTTTCTCAATCGGTCAATATGCTCTGTTAATTTTCCACATGATGGCCGTTCTGATTACTTTTTTTCTCCAGCCAAAAGTTAATGGATTGATCAATTAAGCTGTTTCATTTGGACAAAGCCATGTCCACTGATAAATTAGTCCGCTGTCTCATTCAGATGATGATAAAAACACTTTTAATATACACATACTGTATTAATTTGGAATACATAAAGTTTATTGTCAAGTAAGTGCTGATATTCAGTCATGTATGTTCAGATGTTTGCTGTGGTACAATTTACTACCATAAGACACCAGAGCAAAGCTGACAAAAACACTGAATATTATAATACTAATGAAGATAAAAAGACTAACAATAATATGATATAATAGTTTATTTGTTATATATATTATTTCATAGACTTGGATGGCTTGGCTCATTCTTTATGAAAATTCCATAACTGATGGTGCCTAGCAGCAGACACGCTTCTGCCAGGGCAGGATGATCGTACATGAATCAAACAAAACAAAACATGTATCCAGTTTTTTGCATAGTTTGCAACTACCTCAGAAATAAAAGGACATTGATTGATTGTTTGGATAAATAAATAATAATCACAAATTCTTGATTTTCCTTTTTTTTTCTTAACACGAAATACTGAAAGGAAACTTTAAGTTAGTAGTAAATCATTTGTCTTCAATTTCATGTTGGAAAAAAATCTCATTGTGAACCCATTACCACAAGACTTGTGCATATCATGTATCATTATATCCCTTTAATTTATAATATACACCCCAAACCAGCTAACCAAACAGGACTGTTTCATTAAGGGGCCATAATAAAGTCAACAATATAGCATTAAAAAATACTCATCTATGCCTTTAAACTATGCCAAAGGCTAGACAACTTTTCTTTTCATTAAGTTTATACTGTATGTCTCAGCCTCATCCAGAAAAACAAGGGGTTTAAACACTCAGACTAATCAGGGACACAGTGGGAAACAGGTGTAGACAAAGACATTGCAAGCTAATCACAGACGAGGGGCGTCGACCCGGCGAGGGAGACAGAAGAGGAAACAAACAACACATGCCATGAAAACGACAGAACTCTGGGGAGAGGGAAGCTTGTCACACATCTCTTGCTCACAGGTGTTATATACAATATATAAACACCTTTTAGCAAAGGGTGTCACAGAAACATCTAAACTCAATAAGAAGGAGGCTTGACGAGAGAGTAGATAAGATAAAAGAAATCTAATGATTTAAACTTTGTGGTAATGGTGTGAAAACTGGTAAAGTCCCAATTTTCAGTTTTATTTTAGACTTATTTTTTATCGTCATGGAAAGAAAAGAGACCAAAACAGTTTCTTTTTTTGATAAACTAGAATAAAAAAAGAATAGAATAAAGAACCTATAAACTTAAAAATGATGATCTGATGTGGTGACCTTCTCTAAACTTTTGAATGCACGTGTCTGACTGTTCAATGTTTCAGTACTTTTTGCACAACTGGCTCTTCTCTAACAAGGATCTAACAGCAAAATTCACAACAGGGGTTTGATCCATGAATCCACCAATGAATTGTCCTGGTTCAATTCGAATTGGTATTTAAACATCATGCTGTTGGTCTTCCTCGTCATGCTGTTCACATTTTCTTCCAGAAGTGGGATGCCATGCCTCAGCAGACAATAAGTCGATTTGTGAACAGCATGAGACGTCATAGTCTACCTGTAATTGATGCTCGAGTACATGAGACATTATTATGTTATTGAGACATTGAAATGTTGTTTGTTGGGGTATACTCACCACTGTTGTTGGCTTTTCAATACATTCTTTGAGATGAAAAAAATCACCATTGCAGTTTTTATTTTTGCACATGGAGATCGCATCGTCGGAGGAAGCCACACCTCTAAAGTAAACGTACTTTTCACTTAGAAGTAGTAAGTGGTGCTCGAGGTAAGGAGTGTGCTACTCTGTCACTGCTTGTGACACCATGAGTCCCTGAAACCTCTCCGCGATGCCTCTTTTAATGTGAGCAGATTACTCTAATGGCCGAAAGCCTTTAGCTAGTGAAGTGCGTTCGGACGTGCTCCGATTCAAGATGAGACAGTGTGTGTGTGTGTGGCCAAGGTGAAACAAAGGTTTAGGAGTGTATCACTGTGGCGTTCACTTGATCGTCGATCCTCCATTGCACTATACAGTGAACATCATAGCTGTTATATTATTTCATGGCACAACAATACTACAAAGGAAAAGTTCTGTAGGTCAGATAAAAAGGGTACACAGACCAAAGAGTCTTCTCACTCACCTTATACAGTGGGGCAAAAAAGTATTTAGTCAGCCACTGTCAGCAAGTTATCCTACTAAGAAAGATTAGAGAGGACTGTAATTTTCATCATAGGTTCACTTCAACTATGAGAGACAAAATGAGAAACCATAATTTACAAATCAATTTTCAATTCTTAAAAAGTCCTACAATGTGAAAATTTTATCTCATTTTGTCTCTCTTGATTAGGACTCAACTTTATGCCAGATGTCCTTCCTGATACCAACTTTCCCTATTTATTCTGGCTTGCGACTGGCACTACAGTGCACTGGTTTATGCATCCTAGGATCTGGGGGGTCAGCCAGCTAACCAGTGACAGTGTGAGTTTCGAATCGGGAAGTTCAGACCCTCTGTGCTGGTGTGCTAGTGGAAAATCCCGCTGCTCCACCTGGATACAGACAGGCATCATTTATACAAAAATCTCGTCTTTGTGTTTTTGTCTGTGGAATTAAAGTTTAAGTGAATTAACAAACTCCACATGTGAGTTTTTATTGCATTCCCGACTAAAACAGGCTTTTCAGTTTTGAGTCTTGCCACTCTATTTCATGCCTATTTTTAATTAAAGCCAATATTTCATAACTTTAATTCACATGAAATATGAGACTCTGACGAGCATGCAGGTGTCTGGTCCATTTATAAAAAAGAGATATCATCCATTTTGTCCGGTTTCACAATGTCTTACTTTACCCTTGAGAATTAGGAATTCATAAGAGTTCTATTCCTCAGCTTATGAATGGAAGACATGTAGGTGCATCAGACTGGAATAATTTGCACCGGATGAGTTGGGTAATAAGTGCTCTAAATGATTTTTAATTATACCAGTGCTGTTTGAGGCTCAGTAGAATGTGCTGAACACAGAGTGGAAAAAATATAATATGTTCATTTCATTGTATTCATACTTACCGATCAACCAGTCAGAGTTGCTGGAGGTCCAGTTCAACTTAAACACAAGGCAGGATTAATGAATTTAAATGACATCGGTCCCTGCACAGCTTGACGTCTAGGTGTGTCTTTGCTATCGTAATGACTGGAAAAGTATGTAAAAGGCATGTACTAAGTCTCTTCATTAATCATGGGTGAGTTTTAGGTATAACAAGCATTAAACCAATCGGCATGTCACTTGCCATTCCCTTTAAGAGTCAGGTGCGGTCTGACTTTGGTGGATTGGCTACTGACATTTTCAGCATTTAGCAGACACTTTTATCCAAAGCGACTTACATTTTATGACTGAACATAAGCAATTGAGCAATTGAGGGTTAAGGGCCTTGCTCAGGGACCCAACAGTGGCAGTGATGAGATTTGAACTTCGGATTACCAGCCTAGTACATTAATCACTAAGCCAAGTGCATCATAGACATGACATGAACAAACAATGCAGGGATCAAATAACTCTAAAGTATCAAGTAATGTGCTGGTGTTGACAATTCACAGCAAAAAAGCAATGAACGTCTGACTGTTGACGTCTGCCTAGGTTGTTTTCAGTCAGTGGAGCGCCAATCGCTCAATAATTGTACACATTATCCACATGTGCGGAGTTTAGCATTGCCAGCAAGGCGTGCCCATCTCGCCATAAAACTGCTGTTGATTAACATAAGGGGAGTCTGTTCTGCACCAGATTTCACTCTCAGTGGGGTCACAAGCTCTCCAGTTTCACTCTCTCTCTTCGAATATGAATCTGCAGCTGTTTGAAATAAAACCATGTTTTAAATGACCCCTTTTAACACAGTTTAACTGTAATAATACCTAAATTGGTGGGTGGCACATCTGTTAGAGTAGTTGTCAGACTACAAAAGGAACATGAAGACCTTGGTTCGTTCTTTGCCTTTAATCACTGTGCTTAACTTTTCCTCTTCTCTCTCTGAAGTCGTTTTTTTTTTTCCCGTTTAGCGGCCCAGATTGTTTCTCATAAAACATGCCAGTGAATGAACTGATTACTTTGGGTTTTTTTCTTTCTATAGAAGGACATTAGCATGTAGGCAACCCTGACCAGAATTAAATGTAAAAATGGATTAGTAAATTCGAAGGTGTCCAGGTGACTCAACGGTATATTCTGCCAGCACACTATCATCAAGATTCTGAGCTCCAGGGTTTAAAACTCAGCTCTGCTACGGGTCGGCTCAGGACCCTCTAGCAGGCATAGTTGGCTAATGCCTTCACCAGACAAAATTGGTTGGCTGTGATATTCGGCTATCACACCAGTGTTGGGATTCTGAACACCTCTGTGTTCTACAGAGTGTTGAAATGCTGAATTTCCGTATCAATTGGATGATGTGCTGAGAAAACTTGGTGTTTTGCAGTGGTCAAGGTCACTTAAATTAAAGAAGTGTTTATTGCTCAATCAGTGTGCATCAGTGATGGTACTGTGTGTTTGTCAAGGTCAGCACACTGTACTTTAAGCAATCATACTCATATTTATTGTGGTATTTGCTAAGGCTGGTCCGTGAGGTCTGATCCAACAGACAAACTACTGTAGCTCCAAGAGCTGAAGAAGTTAATGCTGGTTCTGATAGAAAGGTGTCATAATACACAATGCACCACAGTTGTAGAGCTCTTTTGCCAGCAAAATGAGGACCAAGAATATTAGGAAGGTGGTCATAATGTTATGCCTGATCTGTATTTGTGCTTGGATGTGTTTTGACATGGGTTTAATCTGAGCTGATTTTCTTTGTCTTTCAGATCAGGAGAGAATCGGGAAAGATTCGGCATACGAGCAGGAGGGTAAAGTGATGTTCGTGATCAATGCAGTGTATTCTGTGGCCCATGCCCTTCACAACATGCACAGAGATCTTTGTCCTGGCAAGCTGGGACTTTGCTCCAAAATGGATCCTATCGATGGAACTCTCCTACTAAAGTACATTCGAAAAGTCAACGTTACAGGTTAGTTTATTTCATGTCTATATATTTTTCTTCAAGCCTCATCGGTGTCATCTTTTAAGCAGGTTCATTTGTAAAACATTCTTCAGAACCTAGAATCTAGAACATTAAATTAAAACAGGAGGGATAAAGTATATCAGATCTTAAATAAAAAATATAAACAGCTTGGAAATAACTGACCCCATCTGCAAGACCATTTCCGACTTTGTACAGCTGCGGCATGTACCTCATGAAGGAAGTTTTGATGTCTGGACTAGATGGGATCTACCAGCAAGATGATGTGACTTGTCACATGGGGTAGTAATGTCCCATATTGGTTTGAAGACCATGACCAAGACTGCCGAGTACTATTCTGGCATGCCAACTCCCAAGACCCTGAACCCAGTCTGGGTTCTTTCTGTGTCTAACCCATGTTCTCCACGTGTCTGTGTGGGTTTCTTCTGGGTGCTCTGGTTTCCTCTCACAGTCCAATAACGTTCAGCCAGGTTCATTTAAAACACTGAATCGTCCTACAGGTACCAAGCCTGTTGTTTTGCCTGTCTATTTGATCAGTTGGATTAGTTCCAGACATTTCCACTATCTTTGGTTTCCTCAGCTACATTGGTCTGAGATTTTGGAGCGAGTCATAAACGACTGGAATTAAAAAGACATGGCTCGTAAACAGAGGAGAGAGGAGACCGCATTGATGTCGACTTGTCTGTGATATTTATATCCCATAATCATTCGTGACAGAAGGGGAATGAAGTACCACTTTAGTCTCAGTGGAAGGTGGTTAGGAGCCAAACTGAGACAGTTTCAAAATAAAGCATCTCACGAGTTAATGTTCTGGTTATCGACCACTCTATCCAGGGAACTTATGTTCAGGGATTAATTATTGCTTCCCGGTGTTGTTTTGATGTTGATTCCCATAAACAAATGTGTTCAGCAGGACAAAAGTTATTGGAACAATCTTGCATACTTTTGATGTGAAGTCTTGCATACAGCATGGAAAACTTTGGGATTCCATACCTTTACAGTAAAGTTTCACGGGGTTACGTTCCAAGGGCTCACACAAATCCTGAAATACCGCAATTTGTTACTGTTTCAACACTAAATTGAATAGACCATTGTTCTGCTTGTTGCTTTGGCTGGAAAACAACCAGCCAATTCGAGTGATTATGGAGCGGCAGCTGTCTTAACAACCAATCGGCGGGGCTGATTCAGGGGGCAGGCGGGACTTTATTTACTCGGGCACTCACTTTCTAGGGACACTTAGTAGTTGTAGAAATAGTTGTGTTTAGTATTTCAGAGGCTTTGGAACCGTGTGCTGTAGGAACGTCCCTCGCTCTCAAGCTCTGTGTTCATGCAAAAAGATTCTACTGTTAATAAAGCAGTTTTATTAAAGATAAAAGTCTTCTCTGAAATAACAGCACTCGATATGTTGGTTTGGTTTTCAGCTAAACACTTTAGAGATCTCTATTACATGATCATGCCACTAACCACAGACCAGCTTGTATCACTGTACTGATGCTACACCAGAATTTAGCTTATTTTATGCTTATATTTATGTTAAAATAAGTAAATTATATTATTCTAAAATAATTATATAATTATATAAAAATAATAATAATAATAATGTGTTAAAATGCATTGATAAAAATATTCACAACAAATGAAATTCTAAAATAAAATAAAAAAATGCAGCGGATATTATTGGTAAAAAATCTGTCTGCAAACCTGCATTGTGAATTTGCAGGGGTTCACTGTACTCTGATCTCTTTTGTCTTCATAATACACCAGGCACGCCCAAACGTTCGTAACTTGAGATCTACTATTTCATTCGACAGGTCCAAGTGATCTACTTTTAAAATGTTTTAAATGTACTTCAGTTGCTATATTTGTATTTAGCATTACAGGACACAAGTATATAATCACACTAACATTTTTTTAATCATTTGCCATGTGTTTATCAGTAACGGAGAAGCGATATTTAGACTTCATGTGGAAAAGGGCTCATTAACACAAATAGGTTGATCCAAAAACAAACGAAGTAACAAAGTTCCAAAACCGTCCAGTAGAGGTGCCTGACTTCATATGAATGCCTAATTTTAGGGTTGAAATTTCTCAGTTAGGTTCTTTCATGAATTTATGAATGAAACAGGTCTATCCCCAAATCAAATTTTCGAGTTTTTTTGTTTGTTTGTTTCACTGCACACTCATCTTCTCAAACAGTGCAGGTTATAAAAGAAAAAAAATGCCAGATTAGCAGTGCTTTAGGCTGGCTGAGGTGTATTTATTGTAATAAAATGACAAACAAACTAAAGAAACAGTGGTTACATTTCCTGTCAAACATGCATACCTGTTTGAATGGAAGATGGATGGA
>JAYDZG010000043.1:24181883-24194638 GCA_034509265.1 Microcambeva bendego
TGTCTAGGTTTTTGTCCAATTATAACATCATGATTAAGGTTTATGATAAAGGGTGTTTGATTGCTTTTACACATGCTTTTGATTATGCTTATTTTTGACAGGTTTGGTGTTCGCTTGTCTTAGGATCTAGAAAAGTTTGTCAAGTTTTGGCCAGCCGGAGCCTAGTGGTTAGGGTAAAGGACTTGTAATCCGAAGGTCACCAATTCAAACCTCACTTCTGCCAGGTTGCTACTGTTGGGCCCTCTACACAGGCAGCTTTTTACGCCATCCTATACACTCTGCTGAGAAGTAGGCTGTTTGGAATCCTAAATGCCTTAATATACTCTTTACTAAGTCATATCAAAAATAAAATGTTATATTCAGTGTAGAATGAGTGAGCCTTTTCTGCAAAGGATATCCCAGATATCCCAGAATTCATGGCGGTGGATTTTAATTGTTAATAAATTATTGATTTTTAATTTCTTTAAAGTGGAAAGTGTATTTATAGTGTATTTTAAATCAGGCCTGTCATTAAAGTTTAAGCATTTTCGGTACATGTTAAGGCAGCACCATACGTTTTCGAACACGTCCTGTGTCTTGTCGTATGTACCCTTGTCTTGTCTTTGGTTATTATTACAAAACAACACTTTGTTAGCATTTCTTGTATGTGTGCCTCTGTTGTCATGTTAGTCCATTTGTTAAACTATAAAAGTAACGTCACAATTAATTAACAGTAATAACAGGTTTTCTAGCTTCCTCTATAATGTTAAATGCCTGATAGGTTCTAATTAAAATGTACAGAATAGAGCAAGAATGATGATGAATCTCCCTGACACTTAATATTATCCATGAAGCGGTAGTGTGCTGCAGGCTTTTTATAACAACCAGGCCATTGGGTCTTTTAATTAATTAAAAGGGTTTCATTGTTCACATCTTTTTTGAGAGTATTGCTCACAAGGGAGTTCTTAGTAATAGTAATTGGACAGCTGTGTAATTGGTAGTAATTGATAAACTGTGATTAATATGTTTTTTATGTATTTTAATACCTATGATGAATGATTTTAATACCTATGCTGGTTATTTAAAAACGGTTACACAACACAGATATTTCCACTGGAATTAGCACCAACTTCAGGCTAAATACTGTCATTGAAAGGTTCTAGAGTCAAGGGGAATAAGGGGATCATTAAGCAAATACTAGAATCATAATGGAACTCAACAGGGGACCTCTTGAACCTCTTGGAATCCACAATAGTAGTTGTTATACATATTTAGTACTTTGATTGGTATAAGTTTTGCCTTGTTTGAACTATTATTACTAGAATTTTTTAGCTATGAATGAATGATTTACTTTGCTTACACAACAGAGATACAACTAAACAGAGAAACAGAGGGCCTCTCAGCCGTATGCCCCCAAACCCCGTTGGGCCCGGGTTTTACCAGTCTTTCCCTAACCCACCAATGACCAGGACACCTACACGCGGGTGAAGCGTGCCTGATCGGAAGTACATGCAAAGTGGCGGTGCAGAACTGAGTGCTGCACCCGGTTTTATTGGGAAATTCCAGGTGTGAGCACTCAGCCCAATTAGGGCAGCTCGCCTCTTAAACCCTTAGGGGAGTCGATCTGTAATGCCAACCCCACCGGAAGCCGAACTGCGGTTTGACAGCATGGTTGGTATCGTCACAATCTGTATTAATTCTTGCAGATCACACACACTGATAGTCTTCCCTTGCACGTATAGGATGCAACATGTCTGAATACCCTGGCTCTCTAATTCCCGAATTGTGAGCCCAACTACACAACTGCGGGACCACCTAGACCACCTAGTCGTGCTCGCTCTATGGATCCTCTCCCACTGCTCCTTCAGTAGCTGTGGGCTGCACTGCAGTCAGCATGACTCCAGATACCTGTGCCAACCTACCATGATCCGCATGTGCACTTCAGTACACTGGTCACAATGATTTGGGTTTAGAGGGATTTTAGGAACAATGAGTCCTATAAGTCTTGAGCTTATACTGTTCCTTTCAGAAACTCATGATCACAATGATGACACAAGTCTAGTTCTGGATTGGTACTGATATTGTTCTGCGTCTGAATAAATAGGGGTGAACTAAAGCAATTTCTGAGCTTTTTTCAATACCTTGCAAAGATGATAATCACCTTTTGGCTCCTCGGTTTGTGCTGAGTCTCTCAGCTCCATGTCTTTTACAGCATGCAGAGCTGGATTGCAATGGAATACAAATTATGCTATTAAGTATTCAGAATAACAAAAAATCCACATATTTATATTCAGCCTACATTGCTTCAGTGAGCACCAGCAATATTAGTTCAGATAAATGCTTTTGAATATCCTGTCTCTGTTAACATTAAAACATTTGCAGGGTCCTCAAACAATGCTTACCCCACTCTTAAAAATAGCACTTTAGTTTTTATTGTAGTCAAAATCAATGCACAATTATGAACCATGTCTTTACACTATATAATATGACATGTGAACTGTTTTAAGAGAAAATTGATGTTGCAATAGGGGTCCAAGAAGAAGGAACAATAAGGTACAGGTAAAGTCATACACTAAGCTTACAGTCTTTAAATCAAGTCGTCACCTTTATTTATGTAGCACATTTAAGACAACAAGAGTACAGAATACAGAATACAATACAGAAACAAATCAAGACAGCATAAGACAAAATCACATATTTTTCTCTTTAAAGGATTCAATGCTTACAAACTTTAACTATTTATGATAGTTACACTGTACAAAACACAAGCAAACTCTATCTCAACTGTGCAGTGGTGGTGGTAGGATCATATTGTGGAGGTACTTTGCTGCACAAGAAACTTGACATTTAAATAGTTGACATTATAAGAAAGGAAAAGTATGTGTAGATTTTAAAGCAACATGTTTACACTTCAACCTGGAAGTTTAAGCATCCTTCCATCCATCCATTCAATTCAGTTTCGTTCTGAATTAATTTCTGTCAAATACATTGCCAACAGGTGTACACAAATTGTATAAGGTAAAATATATGCAAATTATATGATCTTTGTGGTAGCAGTTTGGTAAACCCCCCTGTCTTATTCAGCATAATTATACCCCTGAGCAAGAAGCAAGGCCTTTTTATAGATAATATAATTAGCCGTGTGCAAAATAGCTTTGTTCGCAACCCATCAGAACGCTCTTGAAATGATCTGAACTTGGACTGTGATAGAAGAGGCGAGCAGGACCTTCTCTTCTAACACTAGGCTTAATCTTGTAGCCTGCATTTCCACCCATTTGAGGAGAAAGATGAAATATAGTGTTACTGATAAGATTTATTAATTTACATTTTCAGGATTTAGGAGACGACTTTATTCAAAACACTTACAGTACATTTACAGTATACAGGCCCAACAGCAGCAACCTAGGAGTGAGGTTTGAATCAGCATCCCGTGGCTATACAAGAACATATGCAGCATGATTTACCCCTATACAAGGAATAGGACCACTGATACAGCTGGCTTTGCAGCATGCTTGTTGTCCTGCCTGAAAACATAAGAAAGGACCATGAGTCATATGCACAGACTTGAACTAAGATGTGAAGGTGATCACCTACTGTGTGATGGGTGTACTTGGTTAGGAGGAATGACTCTGTAATGACTCAAAGGTGTTGGAATATGTCAACAAAAACGTCCCACCATCAAGACTAATGAGAGGTAGGAAGGTTTGGGCTCATCTGTATGACACAGCTTGTCTTCAGTGTGTTAACAATCAGTGTGACATAGAGTTGAGTGAAGGTGACCACCACAGGTTAGTCAAAAACTCAGCGGACTGACAATAAGCATGAGTCTGATGAACCAGAGTGAACTCCTCTTCATCATTATTAGAGGGGTTAGCCGGTGGCCCATGGGGTTCTTGATGGGTCAGAGGTAAACAATTTTACAAGTAAACAGGTCAGCCTAACGGTTGCTGTCATAGTGCCAGCAGCAAGGCACCTTACATGGTTCTTTTGCTCCAGCCTTGTCTACTGGGCTCGCTGCTGATCTGGGATGACATCTGTCACATTTTACCTGGCCCCTGCATTGTAGAAATATGTGTGATGTGAATGTATTACTTTGGTAATAAGAGGTCAAAGGACTGCTTCAAATTCACGGTTATAAAGCCAGGCTGATGTTCAGAGTGCTTAGGCATAGCAATAAATCACGGTTCAAATCTCAGGGCTGCTCTGGGAATCGAACCCTAAAATCTACACAATATTACCAACCAATGTGCCCTTCCACTCACTTTGACCAATTTTAAAGAATGACCTGAGATCAGTTTTATTTCAATTTATCTCAAACATGGTGGATGGGGTCTTGGTCAGTGCTCTGTCAAGTTCAATCCACCAAACTCCCTATGGACAGTTTTGAAAGCACTATCAGTCAGAGTCAGAGTCAGTGGTCCTCTGGGACCACGGTAAAAATACAATACATCAGCTCATGTGGCATACTCATTGGAGGCTGTTTTGTGCCTAGATGTTCCATTTTAATAGTGTTTCTATGGTATTATATATATTAAACCAGAATATTCACAACCCAATTTCCTGAACATCTGATTTGGATCCTATGACTGAAATTGTTGATCATATTACTTGCATGCCAGCTTGATTGTTTACAGAGCTTTTAATTCTTGTCAGAATAGTTCTTGGTGATTTATAAACAGCAAACAGACTTTTCAGACACGACCAAATCATTAAAATATTAGGTGCATGGGAATTTCTGCCCTGAACTATAAATATAGATTATTACAGATCAGTCAAAATAAGGTTTCCATAATAACACCATGATCTATTACAATTAAATACATCCAGATCAACTTTTTGGTCAATTTTTTTGAGAAAGAAAATGTCTTCATGAAGTAGCCGTTCCTGCTTTCACTGTTAACTGTCTATAATAAGAAAATTAGAGTAGATAAATTTCTGTTGATGATTATATTTGGGTTTGGCTGGAAAGTGTTATGATGTGTAATCCACAGTGTGACGAGTCAACCATACTAGATTAAGAGATAAAACTGTCTTAGCCAAAAGAAGACGCTAGTACATATTACCACAAAACATATGCACTGACTTAAAGGATTATAGGGATTTTGTGTGGGAGGAATATTTATTCAACACTTCAAACATGGAGATATTTTAGTATTAGGAAAGGGGAGATAGTCATTATTAGATAAACACATTCCATGCAATGTTTTTCAAGCACTTGTCATAGTGTTCTATTATTGTTGCAGATGCTAACAACTATCAGTAATGTTATTTCTCACTACCAGATCAAATCAGAAAATACCAATATATACACCCCTATGAGTAAAAAAAGTTTTTGTCAGTCAACGTTCCTGCAGGACCACGATGCAAAACAGTGGATGTACTCATCTGTAATACAATATGAACTCATCTGTGGCAGTTTTGCACCTAGTTTCTATGTTAGTTCCCAGCAAACCAGAATATTCACACACCAACTTGCTGAACAAGTAAAAATGTGTAGTTTACTATATATTTTATATAGTCTATCGTGGGTAAGGCACTGGCCTGGTAATCAGAAAGTTGAAGGTTTAAACCGCACCACTACAAGGTTGGAGCTGATGGGCCCTTACGCAAGGCTTTTCAATTGCAAAGATTGTACACTGACACAACTGTAAATCACTTTGGATAAAAGTATCTGCTAAATGCTGAAAATGTAAATGTGAAAATAATAGTTTAGTCATGGATTAAACACCACAACCTTACTTTTATATTGTTACCAAAGTAAACTCAGTTTAAATACCAAAATAAAGAAAGCTTTTGTGAAAAAAAAGATATTTATATTATGCTGACAAAAACCATTTGGCTTCAACATTTGAATTACAGCAGTCCATAAATTATACTGTCAGTGGAAGTGCCTGTATTTAACAGAAGCAACTTAATGGAGAAATCCATTATCTTTTGGCTGGAGAGGAATAGTAATTATAATAGCCATCATAAGAAATAGATTGACTGTATCAGAAATCGTGAGCATTACTTAAACCATTAAATCTTTCTACTTATGAAAATGTAATTGTTCTTGTTCTTTTAAAATAATTCAGGCATGATAGCTTGGAGGCTTTGTCTCAGACCTAAATGTGATCTCATAGGAGAGGTAATGGAAAATGCTGGGATAACTATTATCACAAATGGATATGTTTTTTACATTGTATACAATACACTGAAACAGTAACCGCTTAAAAATTATTGTGCTCAGGAGGTTTGTCCTTTCTTAAATGTAATTTCCCACATGTGTAATGAGGCCGACCACGTCTGTCACACCTTGCAGCAGCTCACAACGCAACTTGCAGAGCACCATCTTCACATTCTATTGTCAGTATCGAATCCCTCAGTATAATGGGGTGCAAATGGAATTGGATGGAAAATAAACATATATTAAATTCTTAGTTAGCAAATTTGTGAAAGATAGAATACATTTTGTAATGGGTTGTGTATCTGAGTACCTGTTATCACAATATAATGTAGAGACAAATAATGTTTGAAGAGCTCTGAAGAGAATAGCAGTGAAGAGAGCACTGATTCCAGTAAAGATAATCTCCAGTGGACTGGAGAGCATTGGCTTCATTAAAGAAAAAATCCAGTGACCTGCCACTGACTTCAACTTTATTAGGCATCTTTGGGATGAAATAGAAGATTGACTGTAAGCTCAATGTTTTCATCCTGTGTCAGTGCCTGATATTTCAAATGGGCACACTGTCACATATATTTTGAGCAGGCTATTGAAGCCACTGACTAAGAAGGGTCAATGCTCACCTCTCCATATATGTTTGGCCATTTACAAATATAATAGATTTAAAGTTTGTTTGTAACCATTGAAACGTCATGTTTTTTCATGTCGTTGGACTCACATTCCCTTAAGAATCCATTCTGTTCCTGCTCTGCTTCACTGGATGTTGTAATTGTATCTCTTGAGTCACTTTATGCTACCTGATGATTATACCATGTGTTTGTTAAAATATATCATGTAGAGATTCTGAAGTACAGTATATCCCCAGATCACCAGCCACAATGCAGAAACAGATCTCACACTAACCTCCAGTCCATTCCAAAATTTCAGGGATGGGTGCACCCTTGATGCGTTCACTAATATTAATGTTTCAGAATGCTACTTATAAATAACTAATACATTATAAACATTCCCCCCTAGGCCAAGCTGTGCAAACATCCCTGTGATTAACCCCGGCTATTAATAGAAAGCAACGTTCTGGGGCTTAAAGATTCATGCTTATTTATTTTACGAACAACACAAACTCTCACCCCAGTACAGCAGTGGTACCAGACTGGACAAAAGTCAAAGTAATGGAAAGAGGCAATCTCTTTACCTGTAGCAACTGCCACTGGTTGTACTGCTACAGACAGAGTAAGACTGAACGTTGAAATTGCATTTTCTAACTGAATGTTTTAAATGTATTACTATGGAGTTTCTTTTAGTTACTTTACAATGCTTGCCATTTCACACTGTGTTAATTTAAAGTATTTCATATTTCAAATGTTGAGTCAAATCAAATTTATTTTATGTGTTTTTACAATGGACATTGTCTAAAAACAACTTTACCGAATCTAGGACTGAAAAGCACTCACCATCCCCCAGCAAGCCAAGGGGAACAGTGACAAGGAAAAAACTCTATCAACATTACAAGGAAAAAGCTGTGATAGGAATCAGACTTAACAACAACATCCATCCTCCTTGTGTGGCCTAGAGGATCATTTGGTTGAATTAGAATTCCACAAACCATAAGGGCTGCACCGCTGCTCAGTGGGTAGCCTCACAGCAAGGGGTTCAATTATCTGCATGGGTCTTCTCCGGAAGTCTTCTCCAAAAATATGCAGCCAGGTTAATTGGAGACTCTTAATTGCCCTGTAAGTAACTAGCCACTAGGATGTACAAACCAATGCCATGCTGTGCCAGTCCCAAGCCTGGATAAATAGGTAAAAAAGAAACAACAAACCAGACATATAATGTAATTATTTCTAACAAGAGTTGTAACAGTGAAAACAATTAAAATTGATTGAAATTCATATGTATTCAAATGAGTTAATTGTTATTCAACATTTTTATTGTCACTTCATCTTAACTAACGAAGGAATTTAGAGGGTAACACACTCACTAATTCACTTATTTACATCTGACACAGATTCTTAAATCTTTTCAGTTTTACTGAATGGATGAATCATTATTCCTGCAAGATATTCATAGTACTGGTATATAGGTGATGGTGAAGAGCACTGTCGCACTGAGTTGCATCATATTCATACTCATCAAATTACCCTTGATAGCAGCATGTGCCTCTCTAAAATCACCTCCACATCAGTATTTAGTTTACACAAATGCATCCCATTTGTTCAATGTATTAGAAATGGCTTTGTAAAATGATATGATAATTTCTCATCAAACTTTTAAAAGCATTCCTTTATTTGTTCATAGTTCAAGTCAATTAAACCTAATAACCATTTAATGTGGGTTTCTAAATGATATGAATGAGATGTGATGGGCAGTTTACATATTTTGTGCTCTAGTTTGTCAGGATATTATTTATAAACCTGCCTTGTTGAACAGAATGGGAAACAGCATGCATTCATATTCATTGCCCTGGTAGCATAAGTAAATTATCTACCCACAGTGCTTGGAATGACCAACAAAATGACATTAATGAATTGACTGCAAAATTATGAGATACAAACAGTCTCTAGTCTCAAAACCGCTCAGAGGATGATTAGATTTGAAAGTGTCTAATTGCATTAACTACTGAAAGAAATGATCTGTTTGGTGTAAGAATTAACCACCTTGACATTTCAAAAGAGCAGCTTCATTTTAGTAAAGATTTCTGCAATCTGATTAATGGAGGGATGAAATACTAGCCTGTGTAAGAAGCATGAAGATCAAAAGTGTAGCCAACAGCAATCATGCTTTTGTCATCTTAATCATTATCTTATAACTGATTACACCAAACATATTATTTCTTTCAGTAGTTAATACAATATGACACTTTAAAATCTAAAGACTCACTCTCTGTCACTACAGACTGTTTGCATCTATTCATTTTGCAGTCAATTCATTAATGTCCTTATGTTGGTCATTCCCAACACTGTGGGTAAGATGATTTGCATATCCCACCAGGTTATTGGACATGGATACATGCTGTTTCCCATTCTGTTCAAACATAAAATAAAGATGATTAATATCCTAACAGACCAATGGCCAAAAACCTGTGAACTGACTATCACACTTCCATATAATTAAAAAAATATATATTGTTTCAGTAATTTCATTATTCTGCATGTGCTACTACAGTGCAGCTTGAAGACACAATACATGTCAAAATGTAGTCCATGAAGTGTATAAAGCAACAAAATTAAATAAGTAAGTAAATAAATAAATAAATAAATACACACTTAGCTCACTTAATGTAAATATGTAATAAAAACCACTGGTCAAAAGTGGTCCAAGAAAGTAACAGTGGTTACCCAGCAAAAGGGTCATGAGTGGCCAAGGCTTATTAATGCATGTAGGGAGGAAGGTGGTAATAGTTTAATGCCTGTATGTGCCTAACCAAAAGTTCCCATGATGGAGAGTGAGAGTGCTTGGGCAGTGAACGGTTTGGCACACTAGCACATCACTGCAAAGTGTTAAAATCTCATTCACACAGCACTGAGAAGATCGAAGCTGCAGGAAGAGCTTAGCATGGGGTTCATATGCTTAACATGCTGGAACCTAATAGGTTATAAAAAGCCACACAACTTGGAAACATATAAGAAGGGACATGTGATGATCCAGCTGTCCCTGGAGAGTGTAACGAGCAGTTGATAAAAGGGGGGGAAATCCTGAAAAAAGTAGTGACAGTAGACAGTAGATTGTTGATAATAAATAGATTACAGTGTGTGACTGTAAGTGTACTGTTATGGATTTAAAGGCTCTTTTCTGTGAAAAAATGTGCTAACATAGCAACAGCAACTAGAAGAAATCAATATCATGTCAAAGAAAGATTAACTTGAAGAAAGAAATGATCCTATACAAAGCAAACTGCTCTGCAATTACACTTAATTTCACATCTAAACTCAGTGGTGTTGCAGATTTAGTAACACTTGGCCTATTTGGAACGTGTGCATTTTACTGGTCACACATACTGGCAACACCAATGAATTTTCTAATCTGCCACATTTTGTCTTTAAGGACACACATATACCACTGAATCTCTGTGAATATACATAAAGGAAACGAGAAACTTAACATTCTATTATTTTATGAAGAATTTATGTCCTCTACGCTTGTTAAATGTCACTGACCTAATTTTAACCACCCCACTGACATACCTTTCATCCTGTAGTTACTGGCACTTTTAATAAACGACATATTAAACAGCAGCTCTCAGTAAGTAAGATGGGGGTTGCTTTGAACCTTTCATTTCTGTGATCTGACCTAAAAGGAATTCTTAATGAAGGGACAGAAAGTTGCAGATGGTTTCATGCTTTAGAAATAATTGAATAATAATAATAATAATAATAATAATAATAATAATAATAATAATAATAATAATAATAATAATAATAATAAACATATTTAAGCATATATTTAAGGTCACTTAAATTAATTAATTAGAATCTGTAATTATGAGACACTGAAAAATTATTTTACATTTTTATTTTACACCTAAATGTCTATATTTAAATCTGTCAAAATGTTTCTTCTTGTTTTTGTTATGTAATATCTATGTAATATTAAGAAAGTTATTATTTGTCAAAAGGTAAGATTCCCTCCAGACATGGCTGTTACATTCCTTTTGCATAACATCGACAGTGACAATTGGAGATTTGGCCGCTCATCCATGTCAAGAGGTGTGCTTTGTTGTGTGGTCTACTTTGGCTGGCAGATGGAGGCAAGGAGTCAGAGTTGTAATTTTCTATTTTCCTAATGGGAATCACCTGTCACTCATGAGCGCTGATGTGCTCCAGTTGAAAGTGCCTCTATAAATATCGGGGCTCCTTCAACTGGCATTTAAGTCAGGGTATGGGCTGGGCTAGGGTTTGGGCTTGAGTACTTTCTGGACTAGGGTTGGGATTTGAGCTATGGTTGGGGTTATGGCCTGGCTATAGTTAGGGATAGGGTTTGGGTTTGAGCTGTACAATAAAACCTTCTTAAATGTTTGATTTGAATTGTACAGCAAAACACTTTGGAGATACAGACCCGTGATATCTTTAGCTTTTCTACTTTTCACTAAGATCTATATCCAACAAATCCGTAATCACGAAAGCTTCAAACTTAATATAATTATTCAGAGAAACATTATATTCACCTCTCAAAACTTTACATAAGTCTCTCAAAGCAAGCTCGGAGACCTTTTATAATAGGTTCACCACTCAGATTTGACCTTTGAAGATGTAGCGGTGCAGTACACCCTGACAATGGCATTTATCACATTCAGCAGTGCTGGTGTATATGCAATCATGCCTCATTTTAGCCCTCAGTTGCACAGAGCATTGTGCATCTCCATTTCATTTTGAATTTAAATATTTGACTTGGAATTGTAAAAGAGTTTTGAAAGCTTGACTATATAATAGGGGTAGTACAAAAGATGCCTGTGGGTTGTAGCCTTTATGTTTAGGATCAGAGAAGGCTTAGGCTTACTTTATAAATGTTTTAATAAATTGGTGCAAAAAGTAAAGTATATCTACTTGTATTTTAAAAGATCAGAATAATGCTGTGCAAGAAACACAACACTGTTTATTTATGATGGTGTCATACAGCCTCAGGGTTTCTGGTCGGCATTGTTTATTTCTATTCAAATTCTTATTCTAGTTTATAGAAAAAACTATAGGTTATTTTTTTCCATGACTGTATGTACTGTGGATAATTAATATGCATCATTTGCTAGCAGTGGCCTAGTGATTAAGGTTCTGTACTAGTAATCAAAAGGTTGATGGTTTAAGCCTCACCATTTCCAAGTTGTCGCTGTTGGTTTTTTGAGCAAAGCCCTTAACCCTCAGTTGCTTAAATAATAAACTGTCAAAGTACTGTAAGATGCTTTTGATTAAAGCATCTGGAAATGTAATGTAATTATTTGTCTCACTAATTTTGATCAGTCTGGTAGTGTTTTCTGCTAAAAAGTAATCTTACAGCCTGATTCACATTTTAAATATGATAAAACCATTAACATTATCTGAAGGAAATTAATGATTGAGTTATTAATATTGTTCCTAATACTTGTTAACCATGGTAATTAGTACAAGAGGTTAAAGGTTGTGTCGGCTGTGTTTCTAGCAGCTTAAATAATGTTGGCAGTGTACACACATTCTATTTTTATAAAGAAAAAAAGGGAAATGTGTTTGTTTATGAAAATAAAATATTTTTGTAGGGTCTTGAAGGTTAAATAACAATGTCAGAGCACTTCCATGCACCCCTGTAGTGGGCAGGGTTACCCCCTGCACTGCCTGAGGAAAAACTGGAAGCTCACTCTGTAAATGTGATCAATAAAAACTGCATAAGGTCAGTCTGGTGAGCAGACAACATAACTGAAGAAGAAAGGTGTAAAGTATTACTATTAAGTATTATTAGAGAATAGCTTATCAAAATTCCAAGCTTAAGGGCCCAAAAGTTGTAGCTTAGCAGCATGATGATACAAAAGACATTTTATTGTTGACAATTAGTACTTGACAATGTTGTCTTGTACTTCACATATTCTTCAAAAATAAAATGATTTTATTACAGAAAGTACAGTGCATTAAAGTGGAAGAACTGCACAGCAACT
>JAYDZG010000043.1:24262136-24272365 GCA_034509265.1 Microcambeva bendego
GCCATGGCTGAGAAATTGCTGTCTGTCGCAAGCTTTAATCTCATTTAATTCATTTAGCTTTATATGCTCTATGCACTCTCAGTCTCTGGGGACTACTTCCTTTAGCCATTTGTCAGCAACAAAATGTGATTATTACATTTACACTTAATTTTGATGAATTTTATAACATTCAAAAAAGTGGTATGTTTCTTGGTATGAAAGACATTTTTCTTAGCCAAGATTGTAAAATTCATTACACTTTACATTGAGTCTCCAGTCTACAGGCTGATTACATTAAACAACATGTATTAAACAACTGTCCTACGTAATTCTTATTGATCTAAAAACAAAATTGCATTAAATACTAATTGAAACTGTTAGTAATGGAGTTACTTAAATTTTCAGCAGACATCTTCATCCAAAGCAATTTACATTACATTTACAGTATACAGGCAACAAAATACAGGGCCCAACATACAGGGGTGAGATTTGAACCTGCATCTTTCAGATTACTAGACCACTAGGCTGAAGTTAAGATATTTAAACATTTTGTGGTTTCTGACTTTAAACATCATTGCTGTCTCTGGGAAACAAACAAGGTTAAAGAGTATTAACAGGAAAGTGGATGGAACACATCTATTTAAACGGTGTGTTGCTTGCCTCAAATTAATTAAGTTCAGGCTCTATTATACTTTTATGTTTTTACAGTTATGATTTAAATGTAAGTGACATAAATATAAAAAATAATTAACAAATTAACGATTTTTCTTTTTTATTGTATTTTCCAAAACATCCAACATTTTCTGGAAATTGGGTTTGTATTAGCAAGTCTTATGACTAGGCTATTGATTAAAAATGGCTTTGCCCCTGAATGCATGTTACAAATTGAATTTTGTATAGATAATTTTAATGGATAGCAGTTACACTGGATACTTTAATGAACCCCAGGCTCAATGAATGCAAATGTTTTTACTGTATTGAAATGTCTATAATGACAGAAAAGTGAATCTACGTACATTCACTTTTTAGATGATGTAACAACAGTTGCTAAAGCAGATCAAGACAAAATGCCCAAGGTTATTTTGGAATTTCTTATGAACAAAACCTCAGTGGATTTGCATGCATGAGTGAACACGAGCTGACGTCGAGGGCAAGCCACCGCCATGCAGAGTGATGAGGAGATTAAGAATTCGGAATTATGATTGTGTTTTTTAGTCTTGACACTGAATATTTACTTATGTCAAAACAATAGAAGCGCTCGGGATACACAATGAAAGAACACCCACACAGTCTTCCTGACACCGCCAATCAAATTCTGCTCTTCAAACACCAACCCTGCTTTCTAATCTGGGTTTTGTTTGAGATTTTTGTGTGAATCATTTAACTTTTACAGATGACATAGACACATATAACTTCTTCACTAGGATCGATAAAAATGAAACAGAAATGCATCAGTGATTGATATTGTGTACAAAATGATGTTTTAATCTAGAAGACATTTTTCAATGGAGAATCAATACACAACTTTAATCAATACACTGTTCCCATATGCAGAACTAAATTTAGCCAGCCAGTGTTCAACAGAGCTCAGTGGTGTTAAGACTCTACAGTACTTGCATTGTGTCCAATCAGTAAATCTGAACCGATGCCCCACTGTGTTTAACCCAGTCACCTACAGAGCATGCCAGCTGTGAGAAATCGAGCTCTCCATGCTCTGGCTCAGTGTAGAGTTGTGAAAAACATCAGAGAACACCCCAGAGCACTAGCAAGAAATAAGAAGGAAGCTACACGCCATGTAGCTAGAAGGCTGTATGAAATAACTTCAATCCGAGCCCACACTCCGCACCCCAGAGTAAGAATAGGATGCATCATCAATCATAATACTGCTCTACTGCTGAGCTATTGCCCCTGGAAATAGGGTTAAGAGTAATCTCATCAAGTCTGCAATCGGTCATCGCTTGTAAGATGTCAGCCAGTCTTTTTCAAGGCTTTGGCTCCCTGTTGCTAATGGCTTGGGTAAGTTTGCTCTGATTCAAATCTTCAGAGATTTATTCATATGAGAAAATATTTTAAGCAAAAGATTCAGAAATGATCCAGACATCACCAGGCTCAAGGTAATCTGTGATGGACCAATGCAAAGAGTAAATGTGCTCTGTGGTCTGACAAATCTATGCTTTAAATTGCTTATTCAAATATGAACGTTGTTCTCCAAGCCAAGGAGAAACACTTAATTCTTAACAGCACAATCTGTCATGCAACATGGTATGATAATGTCAGGTCATGGATTCAGTGTCCTGGTGGAGCAGCCTGGGTTATTTCAGTACAGAGTTTGAATGAGATTGCTTTCCTCTGGGAGATTTCTCAGGGGTTTCTGCCCTTCGATGGGATTGTGTGTAAAGGTGTGAATGTGTTTGTCTGTATGTCTGCCCCAGGTTTGTGTTTTCAGTGTGTTTCCGTGTTTAGGGTGATCCTGTGAGCCTTGTGCCTACTGAGAGCTGGGATATGTTCCAGCACCCCCTTCGCAACCCTGATTCGGATAAGCGGTTTTGAAAGTGAGTGAGACGCCAAGCAGTAAATAGTTGTTTAAATCAAACCGATCCTTGCTGCCACCTATTGTCTGTGTCAGTTATACTCAGGTACCCAAAATTTATTCTTTTAAGTGGGTTAGCTAAAATGAATTACCCCAGGTGTTCTTGATTAAATTTGCAATGCCCCGGGATAGACTTGTCCACTGTCCTGAGAGTATTTCCATCTTTAAGTTTCAACTACTTTTTGTGGAAGATGCTCTGGACTCACCATGATCTTGATTTGAAAAAGCTGTTACTGAAAGTGAATATATGTGCTGTACTCATATAGTATATAGTATAGTAATGTAATATAATGAATTATAAAGTAAATGATGGTTTACCCGGTATGGATTTAGTTGATTTTATACAGTGGCTGTGTTTAATGCATGTAGCCAGAGCAGCCTGGCTGTTGTGTCTATTTTATTCAGAGTCTCGAGTACGGATAGTGTGATTAAATGGGTGTTAGAGCTGAAAAGATTTTAGCTGGAGGTGGGGTGGATGAGAGAGAGGGATGATGATAGCTTTGGTAAGGTGTGTTCTTTTACACTCTTTTTTTTTCACAGGAACACCATGCAGGGGCTTTAGCACTATTTATACCAACATGCCATTAAAAGATGGTTAATGGATAAACAAGTGTTTTGGGCGGGTGTGCGAGCAATTCCTTTTTTTTTTCAAATAATAAGCTTAGAGTTACTTAAATGGCTGAATAATTCCAACAGCTTACCCTGACTCAAAAAAATTTTCCTTAGGGGTCAGCACAGTGGATTGTGGTCCGCATCATTGATTTAGCAAAGTTTTTATGCACAGAGATTGTGTATGGAGTCACACACTGATTTAGTTTACTCATTGTGCAGTCGTCATCAGTCAGTCAACAGATGATGTGATTGCAGAAGTTATGAGAAATCATTGTTTGTATAGGTGCCCAACTTGTCTGTAGAGAAGCTGAGATTTGAACTCGCAAGCTCAAGACGTCATCTCTGGTGAGTTGGCGTGTTTTTACTTCTGTACAACCTGAGCGCCCTAACATTTTTATTTTTGAGCAATATGTGCTTTAAATAGCATGTCTGTTCACAAGCACACATCCACTATAAACAGGGCTGGAGTCAATGCTTAATTTCAAAGTCCTTGTTTGTGAAAAACCTGAGATTTCAGGGATCTTTAAAGAAAATTGCAACAGTTAACAAAAGTTATTATTTTCAAATATATTACACGTATAAATTGAATGGTAGAGCAAATGGGAGCTACAATACACATCACAGCCACCTGAATAATTAAACCTCCAGCGACACAAAACTTCATGATCGAAATTCTCCTCTGTGTTTTGACACACATCCCTCTGAATCCACAGAATTGGTTGGGAGTTTTACAAGCTCATTTATTAGTGAAATATGAGGTTTATGAGGTGAAAGTGGTGCTTGGGCACCTAATACCCTAAGTAGTGTTTTAGCTGCTTTAGACTGACCAGTTTGCTACCTGAAATCATTGCTAGGACTGCTTTGTAGTGCAAGTAAGCCAGTAAACATTAGGCACTTGCTATGCAATTGGAAAATGTTAAATCGCTAAACACAGACATTAATTTTTTAATTTCACAAATAGCAATGGCTCGTTTCATTTTTTATAGTGTCTTTTACATGACCGTGAATTAGGTAGGATCATAACTATAAGAAACATTGGTGTAAATTCATGTTTGGCTTTCACTCTTTTCTTCTCACATGTCATTTCTTTTATTCACTGTACAGCATCTTCACAGACCATCTAAAGCATTTTCAGTGGAACATGTGGTCCCTTTTATCACTTGTTTGTGAATGCACTGCCAGATTGCTGTTTCTCAAAAGGATTTTTGAAAATCTGCTTTCCCCAGTCAAGTGCTTTCTAAATCAGCGACATAATACGGTCAAGCTAACAGTTTGAGAGACAAGAGCTTTCGAGACCTTTACAAACAAAACCCTTGTTTTGCATGCTGGAAATAATGCAGATTCAGGGTTAATGGGCAGGATCTAAACTAATGTGTTTATACCTGAAAACCATTGGACCCTTGAACCATTAGCACAACCCAAAATAAACCAAGAGTGCAGAGCGACTCCACAAGGGTCCATTTGCTGCAGTCCATTCGGTTCTACTCAGAAAACAATCTACAATCTCAACATCAATCTCATCAACAACAACCATTAAGAAAATCCAAAGAACGACTACTTAAAGAGCCATGTGCATTCTTTGTGTTTACTTTAGAGCAGTGAAGTGTCGTGATAGCGTTAGTGGAGGTAAATGGGTTATTTTTCACTCCGTTTCCACCCAGGGGCATCACATTTCTCACATGCAAGCAGAATCTATCTCAGCTCCACATCTGCTTGAGACCAGATCAAGCAGAAAGGTCCAGACAGTTCATTATTCAGTGAGTAAATATGGCAAAATAAAAGTGTAAATGAGTATAAATGTTTGAATGATTTAAGTGCTTTTAAATATTGCAGACCCCAAGCGTAGTACCGTGGGATGGGAACGTTTTCCGCTGCGTATAGCCTGGCCTAGATTTTAAATAAAAACTTTACCTTCAAGTCTGAGAACCCCTGGCTTTGTTTATGAACTGTCTGTCTGGTAATGCTCTCTGTAATGTTTTATACAGTTCTCAGTGCTGCTGAGAGGCTCTTCATCTGGGTAGTCATTTCAAAGCATAAAATTTTGAAAGGCTTCCAGAGCAAGCTGCAAACCACTCAAGGTAGAAACAAGGATTGAAAAATGCAGCTCTGATGCACACGAAGTAATCTTTACTAATTGCTTTATGCAATTATTTTATAAGGTTTATGAGGTAAACGTGGTGTTTGGTAGGAATAGTGGGAAGAGTTTTGACCCACAGTTGAGCTCTGACCCCAGCATCCAAACAACTTCCAAATAGACTGATTTGGGTATGAATCCATCTTTGCAGATCATGTTCACCCATATATGCTGATTATCTTTCCAAGAGTGGATGAGGTCTTCCACCAACACAATGCGACATGTCACATGTCGAGAAATGTCTGACATTGGTTGGAAGAGCATGATCAAGATAAACCTGGCCCCCTAATGTTCCAGACTTGAACACATCTCAAGCATCTGTTGGACAACCTTGATCATGGTGTTTGCTCCATGTATTCACTGCATTTCGTTACCCTTGATTTTGTTACCCTGTATTTCGTTACTCTGTACCTGTATTAAGTAATAACAATAAAGTTGAATGTATTTAATCTATGTGTCTATCACAACAGTAAGCATGGCTCCACATACCTGTGACACCCCACCAGGACCTAACTGAGTCACGCCCAGCCTGTCTTTCTGCTTACTATAGTAGTCATAATAATGAAAGATGACAGTTTAAATTTGACAGTTATTGGTGTTCTATTCTGTTCTATTCAATGCTTACTTGTTAAAATAAGTCCGGCATGTGGCATTCCTTCACGTGAACAGAGGATAGATGAGATTTTATCATGAGATTAAATTGTCAGTTATAAATCAACACAGTTTACCATACAGCTACAGGTACAAACAAATGTAAAGGGCACACGTTCATTTCATTTTTCATTGTAAGTAGTGAAATTTAGTTGGAGTAAATAGCAGTTAGCTAGCATGAGGAATACAATAATCAATGCATTAATGCCATAATGTATGATCCCTGCGGCTCATGGTCATGGAAACTTATGGTGATCAAGGATGCTGGGTTGTTGTCCTTCTGCCTCTATTGAGGGTGGTCCTGTAAAAGCCATCATGACCTTGTAACCTGCTCGCTCCTTTTTAGTCATGCTGTAATATTTAGGGCTGCTGGACTCTAAAGGTACGATTTCCCATTACAACTACACCTTTGGTTGTTTTACCTCGAAGGTGGTTCTGACCATCAGTTGATAAGGGCCAATGATGCTGTTCCTGATAGAATTGATGGGAACTTATAGATTTTACGTGTGGCACAGGGGAACAATTCTGTTGTTCCATCTTATGTCGGCTTAGGTTTCCTCCTTCAATCCAAAGTTTTGTAAGTTGTGTCAACTGCCTGTGACGAAGTTTAATATTGATCTTACAATGAATCTTATAAACCCTGTTACTACCTCTCATGCCATGTCATGTCCAAACTGATTACAGGACCAATAGGTAAGTGCACTAATTTTGTGCACTCACAGTCTCTGTTGTTTGTTTAATGGCACTGAATATTTTGGCTCATTAAACTATACCCTGTGTAGGTGTTGGTTTTCTCCCACAGTCCAAACTATCAGTGGTCAGGCTGACTGGTAGTAAAATGAACTGGTGACCTTTCTGGGGTGTTTCCTGCATTTCACCCAATGACCCACCGTGGACCTAACCAGGAATCATTACGGCTACTCCTATTAGGGGTCCACATGATTGATTTGGCATAGTTTTATGATGGATGGCCTTAGCAAGTGCTAATTAAGTAAAGGGGTCAATTACTGTTTCACAAGAGTGCTGGATACCTTTGTTCTTTAAATCTATAAAATTATGTTTTACAAAATTGGTTACTGTTTTAAACTCAACATCCCTTCAAGTGATTTCATGTTTTGTTAAATAACCTAAAATTACTTCGTGTGATGTAGATGCAATAACAACTAACAGGCTATCATAAAATGCTATTACATATTCACAGCAGCTACAACAGCCTAAGCGTCTGGGAAGGCTTTTAAACATTTTGGAGTGTGTCTTTGGGAATCTGTGGCCATTTGTTGAAACTAGCATCTGCGAAGTTGAGAGCTAATGTTGAACGAGTTGGCCAGGACTGTTACTGACATTCCAATAGATCCCAAAAGGGTTTATAAACACTAGATTTGTATACTTATTATGGAACAGATGCCTACCCATGGTGGAATAAAAAAAATAGACACACCCTATCAACTGATGGTACTTCAACACCCAATTTCAGTCACTTAAATTGGTGTTTAGATACATTTAGACAAATATAGTATATTAATCTGTATTACCTGGATATTTTTTTCTCTTTCAGCTGCTCCCAGATCATACGCATTATTAATCTGGCATAGTTTTTATGCTGGTGCCACACAAAATGTCTTGAGTTCTTTTCCCAGGTGGAGTGGTGCAGTTCAGTGGAGTTTGCATGTTCTGCCCATATCTGCACGGACTTCCCTTTACAGTCTAAAGACATGCAGTCAGGGTCAAGTGTCAGGGTTTGATTCTCTGGTGGATCAGTCCAGGTCTTTCAATCACCCTAAATAGGACAAAGCAGTGGCAAAACAGACAGTGAAAGAATGATTAACCCATTGGCAAAGGTGGTAGTGTGGATTTTGGATTTGATTTGTCTTGCTTCTGTCACTTTCTGTAAGGAGTGTTGGAAGTTCTCTTTCATGTGCATTTCCTATTGGTATCATATGCATTAGGTGTATTGGAGGCTCTAGGTGTAAGTACATTTACAGCATTCAGTAGCATGTAGTAGCATTGGATTACTAGTCCAGGACCATAACCACAGGGCTACAGCTGGGCTTAAGTAATAAGCTAACAGTATGAGTGTTGTTCCTTGCTTTGGATTGACACCATGGTCAAGGCTTATTTCCAGTCTTGTGCCTATTATTTTCACCTGCTACTGGACGTTCCCTGACCATGACCAACATAAATAAATGTGATACCATAAATGTTCACTCACTCACTTTCTTAACCGCTTATCCAGTCAGTGTCATGGGGGGTTTGCAGGAACCTTTCCTAGCTTTTAAATGGCACAAGGCACACAGAAGCACCCTAGGTGGGGGGTCCATTGCAGATGAGTTCAGTGTCGCTAATTAACACAACTGGATTTCTTTGGACTGTGGAAACCCACACAGGCATGGGAAGAACATGCAAACTCCACACAGAAAATACATGAACCATTTCACCTGGGGATCGGACCAAATACCTACTTGCTTTCAGGAGACAATGTTGCCCACTTAGCCACCCCACCACACTTCCTTAACCTGCTCGATAGCTGAAGAAAAGTATCTTACTTGAAATGAGACCCAGCTCAGGCCTCCTCATTTTAAAAATCCCCAACCCTCCAGTTAACCTGTAAAGATTTGATTATGTAATAAACAGGAAAAAGCTTTCCAGCATCCACTGTTGATGTACAGTAAGTGTACTCAGTAATTAATTATTAATGGCAAAAGTGTAGATGAAGTATGAATTGAGCATACAAAGCATTTCCGTTCCTTCAGATATCTTAATGCTGGAATGTCTTAGATCTAAGAAGTTATGTTGACATAGTCCATGTATACATGAACGTGGGATCGTGTAATTAGCTTCTGTTAAAAGATGAAATACTGGATGAGTCATTTACTTTTCCTCTGCCATCTGTTTCTCCTCTCAGAGGCGCCTACCTGACAGCAAGTGTTAAAGAAAAAAATGACTTAACAAAATGTGTTTCTGAAAACAGATGTTCAGGGTAATTTATACTGGAAATAAATATTGCAAGCTTCGTTTTTTACTATCTTTGGGCTAGTCTTTTTTTATCTTTTACATTTGCTTGTTTATAGCAGAGCTCTTCAAGGTTCTACATGTATGTCAAATCTATTTAATAAGAATTTCAAAAACAGATCACATCACTTTCTACATAGTCACCTTCCTCCACCTTGCCATCAGAAAGAAATGTTTGGTTGAGCGTGTGGCCACTGCTGCTCCACTGCTTTCACATCATCACCACTTGAAAGTCTCCCTCCCCTTGAAGCTTCTTCAAGATCCAAAAAGGTAGAAATCAGAAGTCGCTAAATCTGAACACGATCAGTTTCTACCTCTCCTGAGCTCAAGGTTTACAAGTAAAAAATAAAGGTACAGGTACTTTTCAAAGATTCTTCCTATATTTGAGGCACATAAATCAAGGTCTCAATAAAACTCGTTTACATTTACAGCATTTAGCAGACGCCTTTATCCAAAGCGACTTACATTAGTTACAGTATAAAGTCTAAGCAGCTGAGGGTTAAGGGCCACAGTGGCAACCTGTTGGGATTTGAACCAGCGACCTTCTGCATAATAATCCAGTACCATAACCACCAGGCTACAACTGCCCCTGCCAACTGTTTAGAAAAATGAATTTGGACTTGTAATTGCAGCTTCTGCTTACACATTCTATACTTCCTACTACTAGGACCTTTGTCGTTTATTTTATTATTTTTTTAAGGTGAACAGGTCTAGGCATTGCTTCCTTGCTGTTATCTGAAGCATGTGCTTTATAGTGCCTCAGGCTCCAGCATCTGTAGCAAAGGAAAACATCTCAGCTGAATCAGACCTCTGCACCGGTGTATTCTCTCTTCATATCACTGTCTGCTCTGGTGACCCAACGCATTTACCAAACGTGCTGATGTGCATAGAGCAGACAGGTTCAAATCCCATCACTACCAAGCAACTGTTGGGCACACCTGAGGAATGCCCTCAACAATTAATTGCTTTGACAGCATAATTTAGCTCTGCTAAGTACCGAAAATTATAAAATACCCAGCAGAGCAGTAATAATTGACCAACACCCCTTAGGGTGATGGAAAATCTTGTGTCGGCATACCAAAACCTGATTCCAGCTTCGTTAAAACAGTTTGGGGAAGCAGGAGTGTGCCCAGTGCATAAAACAAAAGCTTTAGAAGTATGGATTGGGTGAGTTTGGTGTGGGATGAACTAGAACAAAAACTGCAAGCCAGGTTCTCGCATCCTCAGGATCAGAGCTCACATGCTCATCTGGAT
>JAYDZG010000043.1:24324909-24340205 GCA_034509265.1 Microcambeva bendego
GGTTCAATGTTTCCAGCACGCCTACACACACACACACACACACACACACACACACACACACACACACACACACACCTTTTACTTCATGTATGCCAGAGCTCAGCTCAGTGCTTAAATATAAGCCAGGCAACTTCACTGTAACCGCCACACAGTTCAACTACATCTGACAGAAGTTCCACCTCTTATTCTGACTTTAAATCTAATAGTTTCACATTCATACAGATCCGAGATGATTTGGACAATCCTTCTCCTCTTTAACGGGATTTTATTCTTTTTCTTGTTGTCTAATCGGACACGGTGAGTAAACACACGTCTTTATTAATGTCCTGTCTTTTACTGCTCGGTAACTAAAGCGCTTGTTCAGACATTCGACGTTTTTCATATTTACAGTAAATATTTGGAATTATTATTATTATTATTATTATTATTATTATTATTATTATTATTTATTTTCCGTATAAAACGTTATTGAGTCCGTTTAGAGTTTCGTCCTTTGTGGCACATTTTGCATCCAATCCGTCGCGGTGGTTCGGTGGTAGTACAGTGTGTAGAGCTTTGGGTCATCAACTGTGGGGTCCTTGAGCAAGACCCTTAATCCTTAAACCTGTCTGCTCCATGAGCTGAGGTCAATAACTGTCAACCACTGACCTCAGCTTCCAAACTGGGATGTGCGAAGAAAGAATTTCGTTGTACTGAACATCTGTATCTGTGTAACGATAAATAAATGACTTCCATCCACTGAGCCCATCTGACAGGGTACCAAACTTGACCAGGTAACACACACACATACAGAGAGAGAGAGAGAGGGAGAGAGAGAGACCTGCTTAGCTTACCTTGTGTGTGTTTGTGGACGTTAGAGCACCTGAGGAAACGCACGTGCAGAACATGCGCGTGGAAGCACTGAGCAACAGGGGTCGTTTTGGGGAGCTCTGATTTTGTCCCAAACAAGAATCCAGTTTCAATATAGCATTTGATTTTAAATGAATGAATATAAGCTGTAATTCTGTAATATTTCATTTAAATGCGATTTTAAGGATTATGTAGGGCAGATGGAAGTCCTGTATTTGTAATATATACATATACAAGTGTACAGTTCAAATTTATTCTGTTCCGGATTTGTGTTTGGGCAACCATTGCACAGAGCCCCAGCTGAAGCTAAGATGATAATGGCCCAACAAAATGGCCTGAACATGAAACAATTGTTAACATAAAAAAAACTATTGGAAAAAAGCATTACTGTTTTCCTTTTGGTTCAGAATTTACATAACTATAGAGATGCAATAGATAAAACGTTGAAAGACTAGAATATTCATTTTAGAGCTTCACAGTTGAAGTAATGTATCGTACATTTCATAATTGTTCGAATTAAAAGTTGTTATGAACAATATTTATATTCTGTTGTTTCTATGGAAGCAAAATTTGGCATGAGAATAGAATATGAGTATAATTCTCAAGACAAACCTGAACTGCTAATGTGATATATGTCCTCAGGGCAAAACGAGAGCCACCCTTAGAAAAAGGGATTATCCCATGGTTGGGACATGCACTTGATTTTGGAAAGGATGCTGCCAAGTTTCTTACAAGAATGAAACAGAAGCATGGGGACATTTTTACCGTAAGAATTTTAATGGTTCATGAATTTTTAAAACTTTGGTATGCAAATAAATTATTTTGTTTGGTAAACCATTAAACTTCATTACCAATTAGTCTGTATCTCATAATTGCCTGGTATTAATATCCTAAAATTTGACCAGGATGGTAACGGATGGTAGTACACATGGAAGCACTAATTAGGTCTCCTGTTTATATAAGTTTTTTGTTATCGCAATAAATTCTCTCTAGGTTCGTGTGGCTGGACATTACATTACCGTCTTATTGGACCCCCACTCGTACGACTCTGTACTTCAAGATACAGTTTCTTTGGACTTTTCACGTTATGCTCAGGTGTTGATGGAAAGGATTTTTAATCTGAGGCTGCCAAATTACAAACCTGCCACAGAGAAGGCCATAATAAGAAGGTAGGGTATGAACTCTTATTTCATTCAGTTATTTCATAATTTTAAAGTGACTGATGTGTCGTTCCATGTGAAATAAAGTTGAATGGGGGCCAAATTAGGGGACTGGATATTGTGAAAACATCCTGGGGTAAGACGGATGAAACAAATTATATTACCTTTCTACTTGTAGCTTTCCTTTGTGATGAATTTTCCCAGCGTCATTTTAAAGCAGCAAAACATTTTGGGTTGAGCGCTTAGCCACTGATGCACAGCATCATCATTCCTTGAAAATCTTCCTCCCCTTAAAGCATCTTTGATCGGTTTAAAAAGATGGAAATCAGGCACCAAGTCTGGACCATAGGTTCTCCCAGACACAACAAATTACTCCTCTTCCTCCCTGTACATTTCCAACCAAAAATATAAAAGTGCAGAAAGTACTAAAGAAGTTCTAAAATATTTTGCTAATTATGTCTTCTTCTTTTGCTAATGATTGATTTTTTGAGTGTAATGTTTTTTCCCTGTGATCTTATAGTGTTCTTTGAACTGCTTCTGTTTTTTCCTTCCCAACCATGCCAAATATACGGCACAAATATATCTATTATAACCCTTATAGACCGCTAAATATGTATCTAATAGTGTTAGATTCTAAACACAGGATTGTGTCGTTGCCTTGGTTTCCCACTTTCGGAAATCTCCGGGTCGGGAAACACCCAAAGGCCAGAACAACAGGAGAACAGGCTGAACAGTTGTTAGTGGTCTGCCACTGAAACCAGAAGAAAAATTGCAAACACCGCACCACTTTCCCTAACCGGGAAAATAAAGAAGGTCCCTATTTACCTCGGGTCTCTTGCCGTAGAACTCTGACTCTCCTTTTGAGTCCCAGAGTTACCATCAAAACAAAGCGATGACAGTTGGGGTGAGAACAACCACACATGATGCAGTAGAATTAACGCTGGATAAAATGAGAAAGTACGACTACCCGACTATTTTAATAGGGTGAGCGCAGGTGAAGGTTACCAGCACTAATTCCAGACTTTCCCATCCTTTACTGACAGCTCCTAGAAATTTCTGACCGCAGTTCATGATGTTAACTAGACCAGAGCTTTTAACAGTAATACTATTTGAACATTTTCCTTCTATTCTTTTGAATAATTTCTCTGATTGCAGTACTGATATTCCTACTATTCTTGCTGAGATCCCGAAAATGAACTTCACCTGTCCTACCTAGAAAGAAATGGACCTTTTCTCATGTCTTCTCTGTGTGGAAGTACTGATGTTTTATTCCCATGCAATTTGGTCTGAGTGTCAGTTTAATGAATCACACCCAAGAAAAAATTGCGAAATAGACAGTTTTAACTTCACCCATGTCTCAACCGTAAATGGTAGCATATTAACATTGTTATTCTAAACCTGATATAATTACTATACCCGAAAACTACAACTCATCCACTGTACATGTGTAGACATGTGAAGAATTAAAGCATCCACTCAAGTGTTGTAATTGATATGGTTAAGCAGTTAGCATTCTACCATGATCTGTGCTATGTATAAAATGCTAAATATGTTTAACTTCTCTAGATTTTTTAATGTAAAAATGTGGGTTGGGGTGATATTGGGCACTTAGAAGCTTTGGTCAGAAAGACCAGTCAATTTGCTGGTGGGACATGACTTTGTGGATTACACTAAGACAAAAGTAATTGCCATCTGCTAATCAATCAAACCTATTATATTATTATATGATCATCTCTATCATGACAGGGTTGGCTCTACCAGATCCCAAATTATGTAATACATGTACATATGGGAGAGTCCGGACGGACCTGTTATGCAGCACTCGTAACCACCTTCATTAAAATATCAAAAGTGGGAATAGATTTTGAAAGGATGTTGTTCCATCAGTCCAGACCAGACTTGTACAATCTAAAGCATGTTGGATCTGTTCTTGTGGCTTGTGGTAAACCAACACTGTACTTGGACAACTTTTTTGTACACTGGATTATAAAAATGTAAACTAACAACAATAAAACATCTGCAGACTCAGGTAAGATCGACTGTAAATTTAGAAAACAAAGATGTCATTGACATGGGTATGTGGAATTCTATGGACATGTAAAAAGTGGATGAAATAACAAAAAGAATGGATAATGTACGAGATTTCATTAACCCCAATAATACTATAAATAAGATTCAAATATTTTTGACAGTGATCCTCTTAGGTTGGTTTACAGTTTAAATGAAAAAAATATAAACTCCCCTCTCCAAAGTTATTATTATAATTTGTACAGAATTTAATATACAGCGTCTCAGTAAAGAGAGAGAAGATTTATTGATGAACAAATTTGGCTAACCAAAGTTGTCACCATGGAGGCACAGTGGCTATGTGGGTTGCACTGTCGCCTCACAGCAAGAAGGTCCTGGGTTCGATCCCCAGACGGGGTGGTCCAGGTCTTTTCTATGTGGAGTTTGCATGTTCTTCCCGTGTCTGAATTTTCTCACAGAGCTCCGGTTTTCTCCCACAGTCCAAAACATCCAGTCAGGTTAATTTGAGACACTTAATTCCCTATAGGTGTGTGTGTGTGTGTGTGTGTGTGTGTGTGTGTGTGTGTGTGTGTGTGCACTGCGTTGAACTGGTGATCAGTGTTACTGTGTGCATTGTGCCCATTGAAAAGCCAGGACAGGCTTGAGCACCCTACCCTACCCCAACCCCTAATTGGATAAACTGTTATTAAAGTTAAATTAAATTAGATCTTAGATTAGACCTTTATGGTTAAGTGGCAAGTTAGAAGGCATTTTAAAATAAAAAATAGACTTTGGGGGCAAAAAATGGGCACTGGACATCACCTGAAGAATATTGTGTAGAGGCAGCAGTATGGCTTTCGTATTGGCTCATGGAATGGTCAGTTGTTCACATCACAAGTAAATAAACAGTAGATTGAATTATTTCTACTTTGTGGACAATGTATGCATGCACAGTAAAAAGTGGCATGCTTTATAAGAACAACATGTTCTTTTTATGATGTGAATCAAGCAACATGAGCATGGATGTCTCCAGGGCTTTGAAACTGGACCGGTTTACACCTATGTACTGTCACATGTTCCACACTGTTGTTTAAAAATATATCTAATAAGTTATTTAGGCTTTTAAATGATTGTCATTTCATGTTATGTTATTACTGTTGTGTGAAATCACTGTGCATTATAGATTGATTATAAGTGGGTAATGAGATGGCAAAACTATGGTACCAAATTATATTTGTCTATAAGTTAGGTGTAAATTTCCTAGCTGTTGAGACTTGTATAATGCAGTTAAAAGACCATTTTGTAATTTGTTAATCATTTTGGATCTTTATTTATCGGATTTGTCACCGGCTTTTCACTGTTCCTCCCTTGGACCACTTTTGATAGATACTGACCACTGCAGAGTTGCAGTTTTGGAGATGCTCTGACACAGTTGGCTGGTCATTACAATTGGGCCCTTGTCAAACTCGCTCAATCCTTATGTTTCCTGTTTCAGTGTTATTCACTTCACCTGTCAGTGGTCGTAATGTTATGCATCTGGTCGATGCACATGTTTGTGTCAAGGGTACCTTCAATTATTTGCAAGTCACATACTTCATATTAACTTAAAACTGGAAAATGTGTGAGGAATTTTAGGCATATTTATCTAGTAATTACTATTTTATTCTTTTATTACGTACTTGTAAAAGCTAGAGTGTATTATTATTAAGTAACAACTATAAAATCTGCATTTAATTAATCCCAGTATTGCACACTTATTACTGCAATGTAAAATGCAACTGATGCTATTTTACCTTCACGCTTTTAAAAATAGGTCTAGTTTTCACTGTTGAAATTGATGGGAATCCCCAATACTTTATAAATACTTTAAAACTGGTTCTTTGTTGTGGCTCGTCTACGCACATTCTGCGGGTGTGGCACATCATGATATTCATCAGTGAAAGCTCTCAGGAAGAGCCCAAACCTCAACAAACATCTCAAAACGTCACAGTTATAAAGGCTTCAGACAAAATCCATTAAATTCACGATCAGAACGTTTTTGACAGGTGCGATTTGATTCCTTTCAACTACAATTTTCTGAATCCTTTTTGTCCAGCCCTGTTCAAACAAATCTATAAAACTTGAAAACACAACTGTGTTCCCTCGAACCCTTAGATGTTTTTTTCTTTGGCTAACCTTTAACCCTTTGCTCTTGACAGGCACTTCCAGGGCGAGAGCCTGTCATGCCTGAACCGTGTCATGAAGAACCACCTGCGAACTCTGCTGAAGTTGGAGACAGAGTCTAAAAACCAGCCAGACTGGAAACATGACGGTCTTTTTCACTTCTGCTACAGCATGCTATTTCGGTACAGTGATTAACTCAAATACCCGAAGAGAAAGACGTAAAGCCACTTCATTAAACAGTTTAAGAACCCAGATATTTCTGCATAGCAATGTTTGTAAATTTGAGGCATGAGGAATGTCAGACAAGTCGAAAAAACTAACTCAGCACTGATTAAAGGCACTTGAGGCTCGTTCCCTACTCCCACTCATGAAGCCCATTAGCTTTTTGACTGATATATTAAGTGCTGTTTTTAATGTCGCCTTATAGTGCATCATTTGTACTATTTTGTAAACAGGTTTAGGGACGAACAAACAATTTTGAAACATTTTAAACACTTAAGTACTGGAGCGTACCCACGCTGTAGCCATTCTGTCTCTTCAGCACTAGAGACTGGCTGTAACATCACATCTGGAGGAAACTACTCCTTAACAAATCATTTCAGTTAATGTATTTTTGTCATGACTGTGATTTTTCTCTGTAAAAAATTATCCACTGTCTGGCTGTTTCCTGTTATAACTGGTCTAAATAGTGCCTGTATTTTATTTTGTCTGTCACTTGAGAGGTACCTATGTTAAACCAAGCCAAGCAGCTTTTTGAAAATTAATTCATTTTATTCTGATCCATACCATGGTGTATGCAAATCCTATCTTGGAAACACTAGGCCTATGACAGGAGTATGCTGTGGCATGGCTGTCTAATGCAGTGGCACACACATATACACACAGAGGGAGAACATGTAAATTAGTATAAGCAAGGATACAGTTTAGGTCACCTGGAAACTTTTGGACCAAAACTTGAAAGCACAGCTTAAATCTGGCAACCATTACATTACATAGTTTACACATTTATAATACAAATAATAAAACAAATAATATTAATATTTTTGGCCTTTTAATGTAAATTAATATGCTATCAATATAATTGTGATACAATACGACGGAATATCAGCCTTCCTAAACATGATATACAGAACAGCACCGGCATGAAACAATGACAGGGTTTTAACTATAAAGATGTTCATATAAATAAATAAATAATGAATTGTTTCTGTTTTTATAGTGCTGGGTATCTCACCCTTTTTGGAGGAGAAAAAAATAACTTTTCTGATGCTGCCAAGGTTTTTATGGAGTATGAGAAATTTGATGGTCTCCTGATCAAGATGGCTCGAAGCACTTTGAAATCAGGTGAATTAAAATGTGTTGCCTGCTTAAGCAAATTTCTACTTTAAAAAAGAATACATATATTAAACATTTGAACACGTTGATAGCATTTGGAATGTCTGTTTAACATGTGATTAGTGTGGTTAATAGTTTGATTATTAGTCTTTGATTCCCTGTGCTTGCGTGGCAACTGTTTATTTATATAATAACAATAATATTCTAAACACCGTCATGAGGTGCATTATGTTTTAGGAGTGTCCTCGATAACTTCAAACTGCCTGGAATGATGCCCCAGTTTGACTATTGCTTGTGTTTTTAGGCTGGTTTCCATAGCATCTAACTGATGTCATTGTATGTTCTTAGCTCATTAGCCTAGCAAACGCCCTTGATTGAAATCAATTCACGCATCTATACACAATGTTTTGTTCACTCTGGTCCTGTCAGTTCATGTCTAGACTGTTTTGTCTACGTTATCTGTTTTCACGCCTGTGTCATGTCATATCTGATCATAATCTTCATTGAAGTTCCCCCTATGACGACCCATGAAGTACTGAACTTTTCTTACCTTTAACATTTCCACCCACTGGATATTCGTGTTGATCTCTCTCTTATTCAAATATTTGGATGGAATGCTAACTAAAGCCTAGCGGTGAGGGTACGGGACTAGTAATCCAAAGGACGCCGGTTCAAACCTCACCACTGTCAGGTTGCTGCTGTTGAGCCCTTGAGCAAAGTCCTTATCCCTCAATTGACTGTATACTGTAAGTCGCTTTGGATAAAGGTGTCTGCTAAATGTTGAAAATGTAGAAGAGTTTTTACTTAAAGCAAGTTGTTCTTATTTAACTTTACAAACGAGTTGATTTTCCCAGTGTGGAAAATATGTTATTACCATCACCACATTGTCATCGTTACAGCTTTTATTTACGGTTAGAGGTTGCCAGTCCAGATCCGGATCCACATTATTAATTTGGCGTCGTTTTCATGCCGGATGCCCTTCCTGACACAACCCACATTATATATCCTAGTGGGTGCATACTTATTTGACAATTCAGTGTTTCCAAATTACCTGACTGCATGTTGTTTCTTTTTTTTCTTTCTTTTTTGGATTGTGGAAGGAAACCCACACAGACACTGAAAGAACATACTCCACATAGAAAGGACCTTGATCGTCCCACCCAGGGATAGAACCCTATAAACCTAATGACATGCAACACTACCCAAACACTGGGAAGTTTTAGGATACTGAATATATTTTGAAAACATATCAGATAACACAAATTTAGGGGATAAAAAGAAAAATGATGTTAGAAAGCCATTCACAGGGGGATGTCATGGTTCTCCTTTCTGTATAAAGCTCTGTATTACTTTTTGGTTTGTGGTCATTTATAATGTTCTGTTGATATGACTCAACTGAGTGTTATTTTTCTTCATTTAAGTACTCACGTAACTGTTTTATTTAGTAAGTTCTATGACAGTGCTTTCTTCACTGGTTAGTGACATACACTGAGCTTGTCTGTTTATGTCTCATTTCCACTTCCACTTACTTTGCTTACTCAAACACGATGTTTCACTTAGGTCTTACGTGCGACTTACTTTCAGAGGCAGTGGTAGACTAAGGTAAAGGATTAACAATCGGTAATAGATAACAAAAAGTTACCAGCCAGGATGCCACTGTTGGATCCTTAAGCCAGGCTCTTATCCTAGACAATGAATTCTTTCAAAAAAAGTGTCTGCTAAGTGCTGAAAATGTTAAAGCAAATCTACCTTCTGTCTGTAGGAGAGAAGCAGAATGCAGGCTCAGTGAAACAGAAGCTGTGGGAGATGTTGGCACAAGCTGGGTTGAGACAGGAGTCCAGTATATGGCTGCAGAACTACAGGCAGCACCTGCAGGATGAGGGTGCTGACGAGGAGACCCAAAGGAAAGCCATGCTTCTACAGCTCTGGGCAACACAGGTGGGTTTATACGCCATGGGGTTTTTAGGCACAGGCACCAACAATAAGAATACGAAAACTTAATGTCGAAAGTTTAATGACGTCAAAACTTGTTTACGTAATTAGTGAGGTCCTACCTAATTCACGGACTACAAAATCATGACAGTTTTCCTGAGTAATTAAAAATTTTGGGCTTGTGTTTAGTGATTTAACATTTTTCATTTGCACAATAAAGTGCCTTGCATGTCCTGGTTAATTATCAGTATGAGGTCCAAGCAATCCTACAGCAGTTCAGTAAAGACACAACTCAAGTCACTTACTTTGAAAGACTCCAAATCACTTCTGTGGATGAAAAGAGGAGTGTTAAAATGCTGCCTTTAACTGCCTTGAAATGTGGCTTTTCTTTTGCAAAATTCCACTCACTGTTAGTCAGGGTTGTCATGGTGCAGGTTGCTGGAGTCTATACCAACTTTTCAGTGGGTGCAAGGTACACAGAATCCCCCTGTCGCAGGTCAGACATACACCCACACATACATTCATTCACCTATAGGGCAAATCAGTATCTTCAATTAACTTGGCTGCATTTTTTATTTGGCTTCAATTTAAGCTGGGTGCCCTTCCTGATGCAACCCTCATTTGTATCTGGGCTTGACAATTGACTGTTTTTTCCTTGCAAGTGGCTAAGGTGGCACCTAGCAAAATTGCAAAACTGAGTTTCAAACCGGGGAGTTTAGATTCTCTGCGCTGGTGTGCTGGCAGAAAATCCTGCTGCTCCAACTGGGTGCACACTTATACTGAATGTATAAGATTTTTTTTAATGCTTATTGTTTGATTTTTCTTGTTTGAAAGGAAAGATTTATCACATAGTGGCTTTGAGTCAGCTTTGATTTTAAACTTTTTGGTTTTCACTTCACATGCCGTATTTTAAATATTAATACTAATTATATATATATATATATATATTAATAAATATATATATTAATAAATAATATAACCCGAATGTCACATTAAGCTTAACACCAAAGCTAGTATGATTGTTATCCAGTTTCTCAGTTGTAAACTATACAGATCGATGTGCAAGTGTGACCTGAATGGGACTCATGCAACCCTTACATGACCTAGTCCTTTTATAATCTCATTATCTGTGAGATTATAGGTAAGTGGTAAACTCCCACATGCCTTTCATGCTGCACCCACTAACATTGCTTCCATGAATAACTTTTTACACAATGTGAGTTTAATTAATCCTTCACATAATTGATTCATCTTTCTACAATACAACTTTCTCTTTAAAGGACTATTATTTATTTAAAAGATTACAATATGTTGTATTTGGGCGGGGTGCATCTTTGCAAGACTGCTAGGTTGAAAAAAAACATTGCTGATGGCAAAAACATGTTATGATGCTGAAAAAAATGCATCACAATAGAAGGTGACGTCATGGGGAGGGATGTCATGGTCCCATGGTCATAATGGCATGGCAGGAGGGCATGATTCTGTAACTCACAGTTCCTGCTGATATACAGCATGGTGGCCTGTTCACTGGTAGTTCAATATATACAATTATACTATCTAATATATTTTACAGCTATTCTACTTATATTATTATTATTATAATAATAATAATAATTATTATTATTATTATTATTATTATTATTATTAATCAAATGTGATCAAGCCTTCATTTAAACAATTTTGCAGTTTTTTAATGCTATATTATATTTCTCCCATTTTTCTCGGACTTCTTGATACAAACTCTGTGATATTGGTCTGGTTTTCTTAATTAGGTTGTGACTGTAAATAATATACATGTTTAACTATCCTTTCACGTCAAAAGGAAATGTTTTATTTATTGAATTTTACCAGATCCTGTGAATGTACATGAAAGATCTTATTCTGAATCTATAGAAAGGTGATATTATCCATTACTCCAGGTAACTAACATAGTTTGTACCAGCCTGAGCTATAATTAGACTGCGTGGGCTAGTATATCTGACACAGGTGACGCTATAGAGTTATTTTAAGCATTTTTACAGGGTGTCCTGATCTACCAGAGCTTATTGTTCTCAAGCACACCATGACATTCCTGCTATTGTATTCTCATTCTTTTGGAAGAAGGGTAATATAATCCGACCAAGTACCACCAAAGCTTTCAGAGTTTACATGCCAAAGAGTTGAAAGAATGAAGCAAACAGCAATAGTAAACAGGCAGGTGAGCTAGAACAAAGAACATGTTCTGATGTGAATTATGTGAAACTGAAAATTCTCCAATATTTAATTAATAACAAAACATTATAATATGTATATGTGTTGTGTGTATTGGTTATTTTTCCAAGATGTTCTATTTTGGACCAACTTCAAGCTTATCGTGCTCACTAAAGGATGAAAGAGTAATTTTAGGAATTGCTAGGTAATGAATAGAAACATCTACAGGATAAATCTTGGTATTTGACATATAGGACATTACACACTGAAATACGGGATTGCAGCACTTTTTTATTACTGGGTTTATCGTTTGTGGTACAAACACTGTCCAGAAGAGGGCGCTGCTGTACAAAACACCATCGTGTTCTTCCTCAGATCAGGATCTAGTGACGATAGGTAGATGTACACCAACAGGGCACGATTGAACTGGGTGAAAAGGAAAACAACCAATCAAGAATTCATTTTAAAAGTGTTTTGAGGTAAATAAAGTATTTTTTGTTTCATCATGACTGTGCTTGTCTAAAAACCTCATGATCATGTTGTTGTTTACGTTATTTAGTCTATATTATCTGTAATAACCAATAATAATGTGTAAGATTTTGTATTTACAGTGAATTTAGCTTGAATTCATCCAAGTCCTTACTATAAAAGGATTATTTGTCATTTTATGCATATGCTGGGTAAAATGTCAGAATTTCAACTCTGTGTCTTCTGTCTGCTCCAATTGGACGTCCTTTTATAGTAAGCACTTGGACTCTCAGTGCTTTGAGGACAGAACTTATACACTACTGTAGATCATCCTGAGGAAGAGAGTTTGTGAAGGCCACATTCGGTCCTAACACCAACCTTAGAAAGCCTCCAGCCTTACAAAATCTGCCAGTGTTTTTCCAAGATGAAAGCAAAGGCGAATATTAAAAGATTAAAGAGAACATTATATGATGCTTTTGGGCTCTTGAGCAAGACCCTTAACCATCATTGCTCAGACTGTATACTGTAACTGTGCTGTAAGTCGCTTTGGATAAAGGCATCTGCTAAATGCTAAAAATGTACATATTACGTTTAGATAATAAAAGACAAGCTCTAATGTTGCTTATTTGGATGTTTTATTAGGGTAACGCCGGCCCAGCAGCATTCTGGTTCCTGGCTTTTCTACTGACACACTCAGAAGCCATGAGAGAAATGACAAAAGAGTTTAACAGTGTTACAGTACCTGGGACTAACACACTCGACCTGAAAAAACCCACACCAGTGTTTGGTAAGTTTCCTATCTGTGCAGTTCCACTGCAAAACTGTTAAAACAATAAAATTACAATTCAATAAAGATTATTTAATTAAGTGCTATGAGGAAAGTTTTTTGTTAAAGATTATTGTTCTAGAAATAACACATGCTAGAAATAAAGAACTTTGATTTAATAATAAATGCATGCATAAAAACAAAGATGGAAAGTTGAAACATTGCTGTATGTTTTATTTAGATAGTTCCTTCAGTCTATCTTTTGTAATATCTAATATCTGTAAAATCTATGTAATATAAAAACAAGTTCGTTTTGGGTCCTTTCTGTGAGGATGCTCTCCTAGTGTCCCCCAGGGTTCCTAGTTTACTCCCACGCTGAGCTGAATTGGAAATTTTCCACATTTTTACCCAATCTGTGCAGTGAAACACACCTATACACTAGTAAACACTAGGGGGCAGTGAGCACATGTGCCTAGAGTGGTGGGCAGCCCTAGCCAAGAAGGTCCTCGGTGTGATTCCCAGGTGGGACAATCTTGGTCCTTTCTGTGGGGAGTTTTCATGTTCTCTCTTCGTGTCCACGTGGGTTTCCTCCGGGTACTCCGGTTTCCTACCACAGTCCAAAGACATGCTACAGGTTTATTGGAGGCACTGAATGGTCCTGTAGGTACCTGCGATGGACTGGCGCCCCATCCAGGGTCTTACCATGTGTCGTTGAAGAGCTGGGATAGGCTCCAGCACCCCTTAATTAGGATAAGGGATTAAAGAAAATGAACTGAACTGAATCATAGTAATTAAAGATGCAGGTCAAGGATCTAGAACTTTTCTCCTAAACAAGTGTTTAATTTAAGTCTTAAACACTTGTACTTACTCAGTCACTTACACTATATTTTAAAAAGAAAGAATATAATATTTTTTCTATTTACCCAAAATGTCAATGTGAGTCTAATACATTGTGCTCAAATGTTTATTTAATATTAGATGTGCATTTTGTTCAGTCTTTTGCTTATTTTAAATTCAGTTTTGTAAATCTTTCAGACAGTGCTCTGGGGGAGACTCTCAGGCTCACTGCTGCCCCCTTCATAACGCGGGAGGTACTGCAGAACAAGACATTGCATATGGCAGATGGTCAAGAGTACGATCTGAGGAAGGGTGACCGTGTCTGCCTGTTTCCTTTTGTAAGCCCCCAAATGGACCCGGAAATACACCATGAGCCTGAGGTACATGGAAAGTTGCATGCACGTATGTATTTATGATCTGCTATAAAAACAGAACAGAAAAAAAATCCATATTTATTTGTATATGTTACATATATTTGTCTTAAATCAACACATCCATGCATTTGGCTTTAACTCCACCAGTGTTCTAATGCCACCTTAAATCAGAGAGTTTGATTTACAAACTGCAATGAACCTGTTGCTTCTCCTGCCAATGCCATTCATCCCAGTGTTATCATTTCAATGTTCGCTGCTTATTAGCGTTTTGGTGCCCTCGTATGGTCTGGGATATCTGTGAAACCTTCGGTACCTCCGGTACCACCGGAAACGAGAACAGAATATTTTTCACAAAATCGACTTTGGTATCTTGTGACATCTCTAATGTATACTAGTACCATCAAACTGTTCAGATGGATTGTCAAGTTACATAAGGATAATACTTCCTGTTCCACACAGATTTACAGTTCAGACTTACCACACATGCCATGGATTAACCCTTGAAAAAGTTTAACCCAGGACGTTTGGCAGCCAGAGGATTAACTTGCAATGCCAGTAGAAAGGAGCTAATTGGCGGAAAAGCTAAGTTACATGTCTGCGTCATGGCTGCTATTACCCTAACAAAGCTCTCACTGAGGAAAATCGGATCACCCGACGTCACCACGCAACGACGACTCCATGGTTACCTGATTGCTAATCTGATTGTCAAGCTGTGGAACACTGTGTCTAACGCTGTTCTCCCACTGATTAATGAGAATGATGTTAAAATCTTTTGTTATTTAAATGAGCCTTCTCTGTGATTTTCTCCACAGAAATTCAAGTATGACCGTTTTCTGAACACAGATGGAACTGTAAAAGGAGATTTCTTTAAAAATGGCAAAAGGCTGAAATACTTCACCATGCCATGGGGAGCAGGAACCAACGCATGTGTTGGAAGGCCATTTGCCATCCAGTCGATCAGAGAGTAAGCGTCATCAAAGATCAAGTCATTTTACAAAACAAAGACCAACCTCCTTACCGTTAATCTACTATCACTACAGATATTAAAAACGATTCACAAGCCATTTATAGAGTTAGAAAATATTCCCTCAGTGGGCAAACGTGTAAATTAATAAATGATGGACGTCTTTGTTTTAAGAATTCTAATAGAATATAAGAACACTACTCATTTAGGTCAAACACATAAACAGACATTGTAAATCTTAAAAAAACTTA
>JAYDZG010000043.1:24383755-24406087 GCA_034509265.1 Microcambeva bendego
AGGACTTCTAAAAATTACAATATCTATAAAGACATTTCTCTCTCACTCCTACACTGCCAAACCAGGCTGCTCTGTGAATACTTTTTACAAATATAAGTAAAATGATTTCTGTCAGACTGCATCAGGACACCTTGCGAACATCTAATTTCCCAAAGGTAGGTGCTCTGATTAATAGGAACGGCACATAAAAGGCACAGTAAGTCCTCTAGAGAGATTAGAGAAGTAGATGGCAACCCATACAACCCAGTGTGTCATTTGGTCCAGTCAGATTCCTGCTGTTTACAAAGCAGCAGTTGTGGTGCTAGAATTGATGCAGACATATTTCGTCTTATCAGCTCCATTTTCAGTGACCTAAAACACTTTCTTTTAATGGGACACTAAATGGATTGCAATGACTCAAATGTTTTTTAAATGGTTGTGACTACTATATTAGACTTTTTTACTGGATGTTATGAGGGATTTTAGAGCACCCACAGCTGGGTTTCATTGAGGAAAAAGAAAGCAGCCGTTGAAAGTCCTGATTGTCATCATAGCCACCCAGACCAGCTCCCATATTTTGGTCAGTGCCAATTAGATTGACATTACCTTTAACAGGGCTGGAACTCGATACAAAGAGAGCGAGGAAAATCCCTCACACTTGCATGAATGGACATAGATCCCATGTGCAGATATTTAATCAAGGTACAACAACACTGTGACAAACCCAAACAAAAACACAAATATACCCGAACACACTGAACACCAGAGGGATCTCGAATACATCTAAGGCTGTACATTTATGCCCCATGAACAACGATTGGTGTGTTGTTCACATAGGGACGGGGCTATGCCCGGATAGGGTCTCCTCATAACTGAGCGAGCTCCTGCCTCTGCTAGTTGGTTCTATGCGTCTGGACGAGAGTCCAGGAATGGTTTTAATCAGGGTGTAGCTCCCTGTACACAGGGCTGATCAGCATGTGAGCTTGTCTTGGCATAAGAGAAAGATACCAAATTAAGAAACCAGATAGCCATTACTGTTCACTGAGTTTTTAAAATCAAAGCAGGAGAGTTGTGAGTTGCCACATGCTTGACTACCCAAAGCCTACAGTTTTATATTTTAAAATGGTTACATCCAATACAAATTGACAACTATTATACTATTCCTTCTGTAAAAAAAAAGTTTTTTGTCGTATGGGTGTTTAATACCTTGCATTTTGGTTCTTTTTTGTGCCAGGCAGTTATTTTAAAAACATGTCTCTTAATCCTGTCTAAATCATGTAGCTTAGGATAAAATAAAGATTAGAAGAAAATCCCAGATTGTGTTAAATGCAACAGGATTATTCCATCTCCTCCAAATTTGTTAAACACAGGCAAGATTACAAAAAAAGAGAAAATAACATGGAGAAACACTGAGAAGAAACAGATTTATTTCATTTCTTATTCCTTAACCCAGTAAGGGCTCTCTTCCATCAAATGTTGAACTCAATAAGGGTTCAAGGTTGTGCAAAAATTTCTTAATTTCAGTATTATAGATGCTACTGCGAGCTGGAAGCAATCACAATGTAAACTGTGCATATTTGTATACTGGAACTATACATTTACATGTATAGGTCTTCATCCAAAGTGACTTAGAGTAGTTACATTATACAGTCTGAGCAATGAGGGTTAATGGCCTCGCTCAAGTGCCCAACAGCAGCAACCTGGCAGTGGTGAGATTTGAACTGGCGACATTCTGATTACTAGTCCTGTACCCTAACCACTAGGTAATAGCAAACATGTTGGACTGGACTACGGTTTGAAGTGCCATAACAAAGGGTCTGAATGGTAATTTTGTTAATAAAAAATTCTAGGTGTTCAGCTTTTTTATGGATTTGAAAAATCTAGAGCAGCGTATAACAGTGTCTGTTATATGCTGAAAATGTAAATTTAAATTAAGCATGAATTGATGGAAATCCACAACACACCAAAGTGCACAAGGTGGCAAGTGGCCTGAACAGTTTTTAAATCACTCTAAGTGTACTGATGCTGTTTTAATAGCAGTTATACATGCTGTTGTAACTGGATGTGTTTTAGATAACATCAGTACCTACGTGAAATGCCAAATTTGCATAATGCAACTTTGAGTTTCATGTAACTTATTATTCTCACTTCATTTTGATGTCTAATGTGATTGGCTTCCATTTGTAAAGCTCATATGTTGACCTGACTATGAATATTAAAGTCCTCCAAAATGTCATCATGGATGTACAGTAAGAAGCACTTCATGTTGAATACACTGTGATTACTAATTTAATCAGAGCAACACAATAAAACCAACACTGTAACTATAAATATAACTATCACAATCATTTTATATTTATGTTACTGCTTTAAAAAATAGACGAATAATGCTTTCAATTTACCAGGCTTTCTAATTCTTTCACATTCATATATTGCACAGCCGCCATGAACAATCTCATTAGGAAAGTAAATCTCCCGTGGTGATAGACACCCTTGCCAACTGTGCCAGTTATAAAACCAAATCAATATCTGTGAAATTTGCAAAAAAAACAGCCAGCCAAGTGTGCATTCTGGAAAACAGTATAATACAAAAAAGAAAAGCTTAATGTAAAAAATGTTAAACGGTGGAGAATAGACTTTAGCAGAGGTTAAAGAGAGAGTCAATAGAGATGGGTGAAAAAAAAAACAAAAGAGATGAAAATGGTCCAGCAGAGGACAAAGTGGTTGAAATTGTGGAACAAGGGTGAAGTAGTCCTGCCACATGTGGACGCTGACTTGTGCCTTCGGCTACAACTGCCTTTCTTTGCTCGCTCACTCTCTCATTTTACGTCGCTTGGTCTCAGGAGAGACTCTATACAAGCTCTGTGATAACTGTGATTCTGCTGCACCATTTAACTAAAGGAAATATACCAGAACATCTCAGCTCGCTTGTTACATAAAATCTTCCAAAAAAGTGACTAGACAACCCAAAAGAGAATTTCGGCGTCGCTCCTTCCTGCAACATCCATGCTCAGGCAGATATTACCGATACGTAGGAGCTTAATAAGGTAACAAACCAGTCAGAGTAACAGACAAATGAAGGACTTATAACTTTATACAGTATTGGGCACTATGGGTGTGTTTTAAAACCTAGTGCGCTCTCTACATAGACAGCAGTTTACATCATGCTATTGGATGGCACAGTGAGTGGGTAGCACTGTCGGTTCACCATAAGAAGGTCCTGGTTTCGATCCTCAGTTGAGGTCTGTGCACTGGTTGCCTCCCACAGTCCAAAAACATGCAAGTGAGATGAATTCGAGATACAAATATGTCTTTGAGTGTTTTTAATATTAACTTGTGTATTGATAAAACTTATTTGATGAGTATTTGAATAGTATATGAATCTCGAGGAATGCTTCCTTAGCGATGAAGGCAACCTCAGCATTCAGTGCAGCATGACTTTCCTTACAAAAAATAAAAATAAAAAATATGATGCAGGGCAAACAAGACGTTATTTTCTAATACCAATAAATTATTACTGAATTTCTATTGTGTTTCTAAAATAATAATAAAAGTTTTCTATTTGCAAGTCTGGGCTTTTCAGTGAATGAACCCTTCATATGTTGTTTGAATGTGAATGTACATAAAAATAGTAAATAATTATTTTCAAATTCAGCTTTTTTTAAATTCCTAGCACTTAATGCAACATAATATGCTAAATAGTCATATGTTGTATATATGCTACATCAGACATTTTTGCATTTTAAGGAAATAATATAGAAATAACATTGTGAACAATATATTGTATTTTAATTTTATATTCCTTATCACAAACAATGGTTACATTTGTTAATCTTTGTTAATCCTTGACATGTTAGCGAGTTGCGGCATCTTATTAGAATCCTCTCTACTGAGGCAGCTGCCAATTTAGGCAGTAAGAAAGCAAGGTAGCTCACTAATTTTTTTCGAACAGAGTATACAGACACTCATCCCTATAGTCAGTTATATCAGCCACACCAGTAAAAAAACGTGCATTTACATTTTCAGCATTTAGCGGACGCCTTTATCAAAAACGACTTACAGTACAGTTACAGTCTGAGCAATGAGGGTTAAGGGCCTTGCTCAAGGGTCCAACAGCAGCAACCTGGCAGTGATGAGGTTGGAACCAGCATCCTTTGGATTACTAGCGCTGTACCTTAACCACTAAGCTACGACTGGCATTTACCGTGTTATCTTGGCCGAAGTGTTTGTTGACTGAAGTGTTGAGTTAACTGAACCACAGAGAGTGTCCTTCATAAAAGACTTCAAAATGCCATAAAATAATCAAATTTTGCATAATTATGAAAATCAGCAGAGTGATATTTATCCTACAGCTAAGATTTAAATAGAAACTGTTCCAGATGCAAGAGTTCCTGTGGTGGCCTAGATAAATCTTTTTTTCTCATTTACTCACACACGAGCTGGAGGTCTTTTAATTTCATTATACCGAACAAGTTCTTTTGTGAATTTATGAACTCTTATCAGATAAACTTACAGACATCATATGGATACATAGAATTCAACCTAAAATATCCTACAATTTAATTTAGCTACATGAATAGAATGTATTGCGTGTATTTTTTTGCTTACCGTGTGTTACTCAGCCAAATGTATAATACACTGACTTGTGCTTTCAGTAGATGAATGGTACACACATGGTAATGTAACAGCAATGCAGTTCATGAGTCCCTCTGCATGTTTTCTTTTTTAGGGAATGGACACATTGTGGGTGGATCTGTCTGTCTCGATTAATTGACATTCTCTTGTGCTTTGTGCCCCTCTGCGCTACTTTGTTAAGCCAGCAGATGGGCCACGGAGGCTCAGTTATGAGTGATCTGTTCAGACTCTCGGCGCTGGTGTGTTGGTGGAAAATCCATCCACTTGGTGCAAACTTTCTTCTGTATGCCTGTATGTCTGTATGCCAGCATGTACAGTATAAGCATGATGCCAGTAGGCTCTGTCTGGTCTGGTTTTGTGCAGGCCATAATTGCTTTAGTTATGAGAGAGAGACACACTATCTGGCTCTTCCCACCCTATGAACAACAGCCTATCAATGGCAGAGCTGAGACTCAATGTGACGTATTTGAAATCCCAACTCTGTTGTGCTTGCATGTTTCACTGCAGCGCCACCTGAGTGGCAACCAACCAGAGTTTTTACTCTGGTTTTATATTAATGTTTTCCTTTTCCTCTTACTCCTGGTTAAGTCTCCTGCACTTGGTTTCATCCTCCATGATACTTGGCACCTCTGTTGCTAGGCACTCACCATAACAAACAGCACTTACAGTTTAGCTGGGCGCATATCTGGGAAAAATAAATCAACTAGTTACGTTTTACGTAGTTAGTTTACTATGTTAATGACAAATTACAGGCCAGTAAGTTTTTGGTGTTACCCCTTCTACAGCCAATGATTAAAAAGGTTGCATAGCTTATGCTTGGTGCACCTTTTAGGAATATCCATGGCATTAAATGACATTCCAGGCCTTATCATGTTGTAAGTATTTTTGCAAATTATACACCTTTAGTGGTTAACCTTGTGAAAGAAAATGTTACTGGTGCTATGACACTTATTGATCAGTGGGAGGGGTGATTAATTTGCATAATAATTTAATATAACATACAATTTCTAAAATATTCATCATATACAAACACTGTAAGGTTTATCCCACAGGACCACATTAAATCAGCCTTCCAGTCCAGTGAGTAAATCACTGAAGAGCAGAGTGCAGTATAACACAGTCACTGAGCAACACTATCCATGTATGGCAGAGCACGTCTGGACTGACCTGTCAGACTGAGAGTGTGTTTATACTGGGTTAAATGGATGTGGCAGTGTGCTGTGTGTCACCCCAAACACAGACGTCTGTTTTTCTCCAAATGTAACGTGGTGGTGGAGGATGTCTCTTCATTAACCATTAATGAGAAAATGGGATATCCTCTTTATTACTGGAATCTATCTACTGGTTTGCCGTTGATTTTATGGTCAGTTCATTGGAAGATTATTTAAAGGATTCCAAACACTTCTTTAATTGAATAGGCAATCTAGCTTCACATCTACGCTGTTACAATTTACAGCTTTGTTCCACTTGCAAATCCGCATTGCTATCCAGGGTTGGCTTGGGGAAGAATCTGTCCAGGTCTGAGGTTATAACAGGCCAGGACTGAGGTTATTGAGTGGCCACGATCAGCATCTGTCCGGCATTCACAACGACCAACTCTGTACATTCTTTATCAGCCATGAATCCCTGTCCGACTTCCTGTTCGAGTGGCAGAGCTATGTTTTGAAACATGTTCTTTATGTCAGCTTTGGTGTGCTAGTGTGTTTTAGTATTGCACATCTGAGCACCTTAACCTCGTTTTAGTGTAACTAAACTAAAATGTTTAAATAGTCAGATATATTAGGTGTCTAAGATAAAAGATAAAGATAAAAGAAAAATTCTAATAATTTTCTAATAATAAAGTGATCTATCTATCTATCTTGAGAAGAAAAGAATAATACATTTTACAAGTAAAATAAATAAAGTAATAAAATAAGATGAAAGTACTCTTCTAGATTTAACTATACACTTTAGAGCACTCTATCAAAAAGAGACAATATCCTGCTATAGTTTGTATTTTATAGTCATCGTCTTCCATTTGCTCTTGTTTAAATGGGTTCCTTCACATCTTGCTCTCAATCCACAGTAATCTACATTTCTGTGGGAATCATGGCATCATGCTGACATAGACCGATTTACTTAATCCACAATGTCTGTTATCTCATTTAAACAACTTTAGTTCATTATTTAATATGGAATCTATTAGGCTGGGTGCCAAAAATGTGGCACAGGTAATTTTACTAATAAAACCAACTCGATTCTCCGCTGGACGAAATAACAGCTGAGCAACCAATGCTTTCTTAGCAGTGAATGCAATCCCAGCATTCAGTGCAGCAATAACCTTTTCAATTCAGTCAATCAATTATCATTTATTTAGTATTTGTATAAATGTGTACAAGTGGCATTTATTTGCGAATCCAGGCTTGACAGTGACCTTTAACCTTTTCGAATCATGACATGAGGCAAACTGTTTGTTAGCAAACACAGAAGTATCTGATTACACTGATTGTAGCTTCATATTCACTTCATGCATCTGGATTAAAAGTTGTTTGATCCAGACTGACTTTGCAGGTTTCCATTAAGACTACCTGTACTATTGATATTTGTTTTTTCCTGCATGGACACTGTCTATGATGATTGCTATGGCAACCACCAGCACCAATATGAGAGCTGTTTTGCATCCATTCCATTCGATTAACTCCCATAATCCTCCATCGGTAATTACATTTCTTGATTTTTTTATAGTTATTTCATATGTAATAACATACTGCTTCAAAAGTCCCAAAGTTTCAGTCAACTAATATGAATCATTTTAATATAATAGTTGAATTACTTGTTATGTTTCTTGGTTTGTTTGTTTTTGTCCTTCTTTCTAGCCACGGAATCCCTCAGGTTGCCAAGTGCTTGAGCCTGCTGATGATAATTCTTCTGCCTGACTTACCATGGGGAGACACAAACATTCATTATGTAGACTGGTTCTCTAAGTAAGACATAAAATTCATGAAGGTCTTAGGATTATATAAAAGAAGTGGCATAGACATTGAAAGGGCAATGTTGATATGTCCAGTGCATATCACATACACACTAGTGAACACTAGGGGCAGTAAGCCTGTGCCCTGAGCGATGAGCAGCCACGGTGCCCAGGGAGCAGATAGAGGTTAGGTGCCTTGCTTAAGGGCACTTCAGTCGTAACCTGTCAGCTCTGGGAAACGAACTGCTAACCTTCTGATGACAAACACTGTTCTCTAATATCCAGGCCATGGCTGCCTAGCCACTAAGATGCATAGACTAGTTCATTATAGTGCCAGTCCCAAGCCCGGATAAATAGGAGGGTTGTGCCGGAAAGAGCATGGACTGTATAAACTGTGCCAAACCAATAATGGGAATAGCAATCCACCTAGCGACACTTGCAGTAATTTTAGGAATTTTGTTGTACATTGTAGCATATTAATCTGAAACAATGAGGTCCACTGTTTAGTCAGTGGCTGATCGGTAAAAAGCATGTTAACCAAATTCACGAAGCTTTTCTATAGTTGGCCTTGCTTACTGAGGCGATTAGGTACTACTGAGTGGGTGTTGCAACCAGGGACAGAAAATTCATGGTTTATGCTATTTAGCACGCACAGTTATGTCTTGTAAGCATATGTTGCTTTGCAGCTGAGCTGGGCAGAAATTTGATTAAATGAATAATTGACTAACTAAGTCAATGCTATGTTCAAATAAATTGAGCTATTTAGTATGCATGACCTATCCTTTCTCCAGTGTATGTCAGTATTTACTGCCTCTACAAACAATAAGTGCGAAAAAGCCAAATGTGAGGGTTACAAAAGGGGTTTACCTGCTTTTGAACAAGACAAAATGTATAATGGACCCTTGACAAATGAATTGTTGTCAAAATGTTTGCATGCTAAATATATTTTTCCTGTAAGAGATAATGTAAACAGAATTAATCCAGATTCCCTTTACCAAATCTTTATCATTTCTTAAATGGTTCTAAAAATACAAGTATATTTTGTTATGAATGGGAGTAGGTGGACACAAAGATGCAGAGATTTATTAAATGAGAATAAAGGTAAACAAAAACAACTGCAAACTGAGGACAAATTAACTAAAAAACTGATCAAAAGGACGCCGTGGATTGCAGCTGGCAGAAAAGAAAAATGCACAAACGTGGGATTCGATCCACCGCTGTTCGACACAGCGTGCTCTCCCACTTCAGTGCTGAATCTGTACAATGCGTCTGTAAAGGCGCAACACCACACTCTGGGCTGCATGACATTAAATAATGCAGCAACAGGTGTGGGCCATTAACTTTAATTAACGCCTTAATTGGTGCTGCCGAGTAGAGGAGGCGCTCTGTAGGAACGGCTGAGCCGCGAGCCGCCACAAGGGGCAGCTGATCCAGTCGTCGTCATAACAATTTTCTCTTAAATCTTAAATTATAGAACTCATTTTACTGTAATAAACATAATCCACAGTATTACTGTACTGTATGTGAACGAACACGTCACATTTCAGTACAGTACGTGTGCTGTATCACTCACCATCATACTTTTTTTCTCTCTCTCACCATAATGCTTTCTCAAAACCTTCTTAAGTAAATGTTGCCTTATAAATCAGGTCATTTGAATTCCAACTAGGGATGTGATAACACTCTCTACCAACACTGTGATACATTTTACACTACTGGGTTTACGATACAAATAGTTCCCGATTGTTTTAAACAAAAGGAATTTAAAGTGAGACAAAATTAAATTGAAGAGAGTTTATTTCCTTTTATTTCTTAGAAAAATCATAATTTGTAATCATATTTTATTTGTCTGAATATTGAAGGCCTGTTTATTTCTGATTTAGGTACAAACTAATTTGAATCAAGCCTCATTTGGCAGCTTGTTGAATAGCCTCAGCGCCCTCTGTTGTTTAAAGTGAATATGAATTCATCAAGTAGAAATACCGATTTGAACCATGCCTCAAGTGAATCGATTCTTGAATCACTTATAAATAAATGTTTATTCAAATTAAACATTGATATTTATGTATTTACATTTGAAAATACCTCTGTTTTTTGCCCTGCAACAGTTGTAACCCAAAATTAGTTTGTACGTTAAGTTGAAAAAAAAAATAGTTAAATAGAACATTAGTCAAGGGTTTACTATACAGTCATGGAAAAATTAAAGATCCCTTCAAAATAATTAGTTTATTTATCTGTTTGACCAAAGTGAGTAGTATTTTTCTATTCTATTATAATTCTTATTTCAGTTTATAGGGGAAAAAAGACACACCCCTAAATTGCAAAATTAAAAAAAAAATTTAAGTGGTCTCTTATTTTTTGTCCCATGTTTTATGCACATGGATTCATTCAACAGGTATATATTATCCAAGCAACATACAACTGTGGCAGTGCTTCCTTTTATTTTCCATCTCTTAATGTTACCCTGGCCAGAAGTACACAGTGGATTTCAAATATATTTAGAGTAATCAGTCTAGACATTTTCCTGCATATAACGTTGCCCGGCTGCGTGGGTTTTAAAAGTAAAAGCTCTTACAATAGCGCATGCCTGGGGCAAATCTGCATCCTTTCATGTTGAGCTGCTTATAAAACTCAGATCAATAACCAAGGTTAAATCGCTAACATTACAATCCAGCTCCGAGGGAGCATTACTTATAGTTTTAATAAATAATTCTGAGGCATTGCAGATGCCAAGCCCATATGGATCTGTTAACTGACACTTCATGAAGGATTGTTTTGAATGTCTTTATTATACATAATATACTTCTACAGTAGGCTCGGCCTAGAATGTTGGCCATGACAGAAATGTTTTTATTTTATGGATTATAGCACTAAAATGAACTCTTAGTTGATTTTTATATGAATTTATCCTTGCAGATCATTATTATTAGATCAAATTTACCTCTGGGATTATCTGTCTGTCTGTCTGTCTGTCTTTCTGTCTGTCTATCCATCCATCCATCCATCCATCTATCCATCTATCCATCTACACCCCTGCATGCTTATTGTTTTCCCTGGGATGGATGGGATCTGCCAGCAAGACAATAAGACGTCACATGGCTAGAAATTTCCGACAATGGTTGCAAGAGCATGACCAAGATTTCTAATATAGTTTAATAAATCATTCAGATGCCAAGCGCTTATGGATCTGTTACCTGACACTAAATAATGAGAGAATTAGTTGTGTCTTTATTAAGCAAAATATATTTAACACACAGTGTGCCCAGTTTAGAGCGTTGGACATAACATATTTTTTTCTCTATATCATGGATTACAATCTGCAGCGTTACACAATAGAAATTGCAGGGTGGGGCTGTGGTAGAGCAGGCAGTGTTTAATATTTGCCTCCTGTGGCTTGTTGTTTCCACTGTTCTAGGACAGGCTTGAAAAAATATTTACGCCTGATGGAAAATGCAGTTTAAATGTTTCTTTCCATAAGCTGGACGTTGTTTGAAGGAACATTTTATTCTCAAAGTTTATTTTAGAAGCAGGCTGTAAAGATTTGGCTGGAAAGATTTGATCCTGCTTGACAAGGGTCTAATTGTGATGGCTAGATGACTGGGTCAGAGCATTTCCAAAACTTCAGCTCTTGTGGGATGTTCTCAGTCTGCAGTATTCAGTATCAATCAAACTGATCTACTGTAGCTCAAATTGCTGAAGAAATTAATGCTGGTTCTGATTAAATGGTGTCAGAATACACAGTGAATTGCAGTTGCTGCGTGTTTGGCCAGCAAAATGGGACAAATACTATAGTAGGGAGGTGGTCATAATATTGGTATATATTGGTATAACAGATACTGGTACTGGTAAAATTAAATGAATTATGAATGAATCTTTCAGTTGGCAACGTGTGTCATCATTATATAATACATTTATGTAATTCTTTTTGTCTTTATAAAAAATAAATTACTTAATGCAGTTTAGGCATAGCAGGAAGTATTTGTGCAGATTAAAAAGTGCAGATTAAATTGTTCCCTGCAAGAGCTGAATTGTTTTTGGCTGTGCCTGTCATTCCCTGTGGTTTAACAGATGCCGATCTGTGTAAAGCATCTATTACAGTCTGATCTCTGATGGTCATCTTCTACATGTGACTCTTGCTCTCCTTTAAAGTGGGAAGTTCATTTTAAAGATTCATTTTTCTATTTCTTTGTTGCGTTTTAAAATGCATGGTTTAGTCGGACTGGCACCTTTTGAGCCTGAGATGTACTCGTCCCTCCTACACACTAGAAAGAATGTTTGAAGGATGAGTGGTTGGCATTTCTGTATCCATATGTAGTGTTGCAATGTTGGATAAGGTGCAACAGTGAACCAGACTTTTGTTTCATTTTTGACAGGCCTAAAAAAATCACCCAACAATTTGCGTTGAATTTAAACACCATTGACATAAAGGTATTTTATTGGATGTGCTTACTTCATCCCAAACATAATACAAATACAGGCTTCCAAAAACAGAGCATCAGTGACATTCCGAATTCCAGTTTAATCTTTCATACATTTATTTAAACTTTTTTTCTGTTTTTCATTTTACCTCTTTTTTCTCCTAATTCGAGTCGATCTGATTCTTGCGATCCATAGGGACACCCTGGGCAACCTGTTTAATTTGGTCATTTCCCTTCTTAGCAGACTGGAGAGCAATTTTGTCTGCTGCAGGCATTAGTTAATTATACCTGCTAAAGGGCTCGAACCTTGGAATTCAAGAATCTCTGCATTGGTGTGCCAGTGAATTTCCGTTTGTTTTAATCAAGCTTTTTTATTTGATTCTTGCCTTTTATTAATTTATTCTTGTATTTTAATTGTTGTATGCCTTGTTCTGCCCTATAAAATTATTATTATTATTATTATTATTATTATTATCACTTTCATCATCATCATTATTACACATCCATTAACGTATGTCTGTGTGTGCTTACAGATTAACTAAGTGCTTACTTGTGTGAAATTGTGCAAACATGGCAACCAGCAACAACATTATAGTTTCCTCCTTGTACTTGTGGTGTTATCCCTAATCCCAAGAACGTGAAGAACGGGGATTACTTAGGCAATTAAGGTAGATAGCACTGGACCCAGCAGACCCTAATAAGGCTTAACTCATGATTAGCATAACCCATGGTGTCAGTTCTGTGTTTTTACTCTAATGACTGTGCAGTTTGAGGCTTTTCTGTTCAAGAGTGAACCAGATCATTAGGGATTAGATCAAAGCAAAAAGGTTTATTTAGCATAAAAATGCATATAATAACAATTAGGGCTATTTTTAATGAATGTTCTGTATTCGCTTGTATTGAAAATATATAGCTGGACACACATCTGTAAAGCTGCAGTTCTTTAAAGTTTATTAAGAGGGACTTTTTGCTTAAAAATTGCTTTCTTGTTTATTACCATGGACTTCAAAAGTATCCGTTTATTTTAGTCTATAATTTATGGGCATTTGTTTGACCAAAATGAGTAGTGTTGTTTTATTCTACAAATCTAACAAATAAACACAGTTTATTTATTAAGTCATAAATTAGAAATGAAATTTTAAAGTGGTCTCTTTTTTCCCTGACGACTGTTTATTGTTATACAAAATAAAACATAAGAAATGCTCCTGTTAGAGAGTGGCCCATGATTTATAATGTTTTTGGACTCTATTCATTCACAATTTAAAGTCGCCTTAAATAAAAACTTCTGTTTAATTCCATGATTGTAGATGTACACTAACAAGTCACATTATTATGACCATTCCTACTGATGACTATTCCTACTTTTAAAGACTGCAGTGAGTAGCTCCTGAAGGAAGCTCATGTCATGAGCTGGCGTGGTCGGTGTTTAAAGTGTGATGTGTGCTTTCAACCAATGTGTGAATTTTCACAATTCACATACACCATTACCAAGACTTCCAAGTACTATCCTGGCCCCATAATTCCATCGCTTTATGGTCATAATAATGTGACTCGGCAGTGTAATTTCAAGCTAGATTGCAAGTTGTTGTGTCATTTCAGCTTCTCCAAAGTGAAGCTGATATTTCAGACTACAAAAAGTTTAATTTTCTTAAGTGCTTAAGTACTACAAAATTACATTTTAATGTATTGGTGTGTTTCCTGGTGCTTTGTTACTAATGTAGCTTGATAAATCTTATCGTGGTATTTAATGCACTGTGACATTGATCCTTCACAACCTTAAAAGAACAGTTTAAATTTCTGTGGTTTTTAATAACTATAAAACATATCCAACACAACTGAAAGGAGTAAAACCTGTTAAAACATGAGAACACGCTAATTTACTCACAGAAAGGACCATCCCATTGCTGTGACCCTACAGTGCTACCCATTTAGAAATTTGTCTAAAGCTCAAAAAATCCTAATTTCATCCTGTATGAAGGGAAATTTTCCTCTGATCACTTGAAGCAACATTAGGCAGAAAATTTACCATTTTCTCTACTGACAGTTTTCCAGCTCTAAAACTACGATACATTAAGCGACACACTGAAAAAGTTTGCTTGTAAATCTCCCTGAAACAATCGTTGTTACACTGATATGTCAACAACAAATACTCATCATTGTTATTGAAAGTTAATCCTTCTTGATATCTTCCATTGCTATGCAAAAAGGATCTGTGGGATAAACACACACACAGGGCTCAATCCGGCCTCAAAGAAGCTTTCCGTTCTATTTCTGCCTCGACTAGGACTCAGGGAGTCAAATATAGCCGCAGTGCTATGGATCTCCAACTTGCTGCAATCTCCTGTACATTAATTATTGAGCTGAGGAGGCTGGGATGTACAGTGATGAAGCACATAGTTTTGAGGTGCTGATGTATAGGTGTGAGTTTTTTATGTCATGTGATCTGTCAGGATTTCATGTCAAAGTTTGGGTTTGTCCTTCCCAACATCATGCTTAAAATGTGAGATATCAATAAGATCTAATATAAGACCTTAACTTTCTTTTATTTATAAAGGAGGTAGATCGAACCCAGGACCTTCTTACTTGAGTGCTACCCATCGAGCCACCCAAACACCCTAGATCACTAAAAAGCGTCATAACGTTTCTCTTTTAAGATTTTACTCTGTCCTGGAGCATCTTAGAGATAGCAAAAAGGTCAATGATAGTTAGAGAAGGAATATACTACATGAGGGAAATGCTACACATTACTTTATAGCAGGTAAATGAATTGCCAAAACTTAAAATAACTGACATAGTTGGAACACCTAATGCTAAAAAATCTTAAATAATTTATTTGGAATTTAGTGTCACAGATACAGATTTTGATGCAGGTTAAATGATCTTTGTTTCCCCAAAAGTTTTTATTGTTTTAACTTTTTCATCTGAAGCTCAAAATAAAATGGCTGTGAAGACTAGATGAATCTTAATTCCATCTCGTTTCATGGAAATCTTCCTCTGATCACTTAATGCAGCATTAGACAGCAAATCTTTGGCATTTCTTAGAAATTCTTTAGTGCAAAGGATGATCATTTCTGACAAAACCAAATGTCTCACTACAGTATTTTTGGACATTTGGCACACATCCCAGACTCCCTTGTGAGGTTCGTTGCTTGGTTCTTGTTGCTCATTATTGCTTACTTATTTTATTCTGAAGCCCCATCTGTTTAACCAAGCTGTGATCCACTGATTGGCAAAGACGTACAAGGATGAAGAAGAAAAAAGTGAGAATCACAACTAAAAAACAAACAGAGGCTTGCAGAAATTGGACTGTTGGGAGTACAGATCGTACAGCTAAGTTCTTTCATCCCATATACAGAGCTGTTTATTCCATGCTTCCATATAAAACTGTTCCTTTAATGTGCTGTAGATGGAATCAATCTCCCGTTGGGCTACACTGTTTTACAGAGCTGTTCTGTGTTTACGTTCAGTAGTATGTAGGGTTTAGGAAAGACTTTGACAGACATCGACATATTATTCTACAACACAATATTCTACAAATATTCTACAAATGTATATAAAATGTACTTTGACAGTTTCACCAGTGATACTTCATGTTTTGTTTAAATGTCATTTAATTTGTTAATTTACCTCCATTACTGAATTGGTGGCTAGTAATCAAATGTTCAGTTCATCTGTTAACTCCTTATCCTAAATAGGGTTGGGTAGGGGTGCTGGGGGTGGCACGGTGGCTTAGTGGGTAACACTGTCGCCTCACATCAAGAAGGTCCTGGGTTCGGTCCCTGGGTGAAGCGATCTCGGTCCTTTCTGTGCTGAGTTTGCATGTTCTCCCCGTGTCCGCATGGGTTTCCTCTGGGTACTCCGGTTTCCTCCCACAGTTCAAAGACATGCTACCAGGTTAATTTGAGACACTGAATCGTCCTGTAGGTTTACTCAACCGTGTAACTGGAAAACTGGCTTCACGCCGGTCCCAAGCCCAGATAAATGGGGAGGGGTGGAGAAAGCAATGGCAAACTACTCCACTATCACTGCCGAAATACTTCATGAATCGATGATCCATCAAGTGACCGAGAGTCGGCTGCGACTAAACGGATAATCAAGTCAAGTCAAGGGGTGCTGGAGCCTATCCCAGCTCTTCAACAGGTGCAGGGCACACGGTAACACCCTGGACAGGGCTCATTTAAAATGTCAGATTTCCAAATTTGAAAATCATTATTTAAAAGAAATAGCAGGAACTTCCAAGTATATTTGCTCTGGACTTTAGGTCTATAAATATTAAACTCAGCCTTAGACATACCACACAGACTTGGGAGTATCCATCATAAAGAAATGCAAATGCAAAAGTTATTCAGACCACACCCCCATCCCAACAAGAAATACTACTCCATCACTGCCATCACTGTTATTATTTTTAATCCTAAAAGCTTTAGATTGCTTCAGGCAGCATGTTGGCTCAGTGAGTAAAACAGTCAACTTACAGTGAGAAGATACTGGGTTTTCCCAGGTGAAGTGTTGGTTTCCTCTGGGGGCTCTGGTTTCCTCCCACAGCCCAAAGACATGTAAGTTATGAAAATTGATGCAAAATGTTCTGTGAATGTGTTTGAGCCTGAATTGAGGAATCATGTGCAACCTGTCATGAATGTAATGAAAATGTAAAACATAACAAGGTCTATATAAATAAATCCAGTCTGAGCTTTGTGTTACCTGTACAGGTTAAGTTAGATTCACTACGCAATAATGTTATGACAAAGACAGACAGAGCCAAATGACTGGTGGTATGAAAAGCAAAAGCAGACTGGTCAAAATAATTTGTTTATTAAAAGTATGTAAAGCAGTAGTCAATGGCTAACCATGCAAGACTTCGTACCGTGTACCATGACTGAGCATGCCACAGAATATGCTGCTTTATATTAGCACATTTACAATAAATTAATATAAAATACATGTTATCTTGGAACTCACAGATCTTTAGCACTAACAGCTGTTATGACAGGGGCTGCTTAGTTGAAATGGTCTGACATGTTCTTAAATATTCTTCCACATTTTAATGGACTAAATTAAGCATGCAGATATGCTCAGTGCAGATGTCTCACTAGATTTGGTTCCCTTTTGAAATCCCGGTTTGGAATTGGAATCTACATTCATTTGTTTTTTTGAAGGGCTTTTTTTATTACAAATATATTTTCTTTTTTTGATAATCTGTAATATTGTGCCTGATAAACTGTCAAATGATTTGCTATCAGCTGTATCCTGACCTAACAATTCTCACTGAATTTCCGACATCAGTTTAGAGAATTTTTTACCCTTTAACTCAATGCGTCTTTAAGTCTTTGAATGCATTCACATGAGAAGTGGCAATACCCCGGATGCTTTGCTGTGACATTGCTTCGTATGGGCTGTGCTAAGCAGCACTTTTGCCATTTTCAGTCTATGTGTCCATAACTATCGTAATATTGTAGTCTACCCTTAACTCTAATCCTAAATTATATGCAGTTCTACAGGACCTTGAAACTTGAAACTCAACATCTTTTAAACTCGATGCCACTTTAAAGGAACCACTGGAAATAGATATTACACAGCATGATATTTAACAAGGATGGACGTAAATATTTTAAATACTCTGGGCAACATATTTACTTACACATTACCTCAATTATTTATGATTAATTGATTAGGCCATTTTTATGTCAGACCTGGGCAATGCATTGTCAAAGAGAGAAGAAAGACTTCAGGAAAGTGACTGAGCGTTTCAGAGAGTTAATTGCATTACTGATTGTTTTCCCTTTAGGGCTATGATCCAGCAAGTGATTTCCTAAAAGACAGAGTCATCACTGCACAGCTTATAGTGCTACGTCTAATCCAGACTTTAATCACTGTATCGACAGGAAAATTGACCATGAAAGATGGACTATAAAAGAAACTGAAAAAGAGTAGAAATATTACACAGAGACACGCCAGGACTTGATGTAGCCAAGTTATGAAAGAAATTGGTCATAACAAAAGAAAATGATAGTCAGTAAAGTATCAGTCAAAAAAGGCAGACAGAGAAAATATAGGTAAGGGGGTAATGGAATTGCAGCTGAAAACAGAAAAGACTATGAAAACAACCCAGCAGGTAATGCTAGTTCCAGACTCAAACAGCATCTTCATATCATCATAGCCTGGTGAGAAATGAACATGTTGTCATGGAGACTGTGGGCGGGACGATGTTTTTGTGGCAGAGTGTTCCCATGTTCGCACACTTTCATGCCAGCAAGGGAACCCTACTCTGTGTTTTCCAGGCTGGAACACTCTCAAAATTCACAGTCAGCTTTGCTGTTACATCACAGAAACAAGGCCAGAAAAATAAAGATGCAATAAAAACCTGGTCTTATACTGACCAGGGACATCAGATATTTACAAAACTGTGTGGCTGTAGTGCTGTAATATAATATGCAATATAATTAAATATAATAAAATAACAATCCTACATATTAAGGCTCTGCATTTGGTTAAATGATTACAAAATTTTAGTTCTGTGTGATCATACAGTAGTTTTTAATGGTCAGCTAATTATTATTATTTCCACAGTCCAGAATAAGATAAGAGTACAAGCACCAGTGCCAGCACCTAGCATCCAGCATAAGGAGGCTCTCCACCAGTTCCTGAGCCCAGCTTGTGTGTTATTGAATTCCTGGGGTGTTCTCCAGTTTCTGAGCGAGCTTATTTAAGCTGTGCTGAGTCATTGTACTGCAGGACATCATTCAAACGCCGATCTTTAAATGCTCTGATGTTTCTTGGTTTGATCTTCTTTCTTAGGTGCAGTAATAAACTTATCCTCTGAGGTAAAGTCATTCTCCAGTCTCCATTTATAGGCTAAGCTCCAGCTTATACGAAAGTGTCAAACACACAAATACAGTGGAATTAGAGTTCCTAACTTGGAAACTGGCATATGCGTCATGCGTGTGACGTAGATGGTGGACAACAACTCGTACAAGATATGATAAAATATTATTTGGATAATTAATTTTAGGACCTCAGTTTTCAGTTTAATGAATAATTATTAAATATTACCAGTAGGAATTCCCAATTCTGACGACCAGGTCTAGTTACTCGTTGCTTTCAGGTGCAGTTTCTTCTCTCTCTGGTTCAAATCTGAATGGTTTAATTTGATCTCCAGTCAGCCCAACTTTTACTTTAGATTCATCATCTTCATCAAATTCAGAAATATTGTTTTAATCAGTAGAACCAGCGCTGGAAAACTCACCAAGTCAGTCAGAACTGTGTTTAACGGCGTCACATAATCACTGTGACATAACACGGTACCGTTCAAGAATTTCCATAGCGAGCTCGGGTTTTTCCATCAATTTAATTAAAAATGTCATTTTAAAGCAAATTAGGCATGTTGTTTTTATGTTATTCATGTTTGTATATTTTTGGTATACACAAAAATGGGAATTCTTCAAAGAGGTATATTAGGTGGTGCTTAGCCTTTAAGGCATTTGGGCTTATCACTGTGTTTGAGAAATTTAAAGCTTTTCCAAATTCATTCAGTATAATTAGACCAGTTTCCATCTTATTTGATGAAGACTATGTAGTTTGTTTTTGATTTTCTATCATACAGACGTAGACTTGACAATCATAATTAGATATTTAGAAGGGTGCATTAATTCAGCTGAATAATACTACACGGGATTATAAAGACTGCACTGGGTTAGGGTTTGGGTTTTATTTTTCACTCTTCATTTTAAATTTGGTACATCATTTCTTACATTTTTTATTATAACATCCTTGAGAATGTTTGGTCTGTATAACGTTTCAATGTAATTTATTCAGTAATACGTTAGTAGATCTATATCATTTTTATCAGGACATTATTGATGATGATTGAATATATATATATATTTATCAGTATGGCTATAAAGATAATGCTGTATCTAGTTATACTATATGCACTAAAAACTTTATTACTGGGTTAAAATCCAGCTGCCTTTATTAGTTTTTTATTTGTTTATGAAATTGTTGTATGACCATTTTCCATTTTTAGATATTTTATTTACCACACAGTCTGTGATTACCACTATATTCTGAGCCCAAGGTATCACCATCATGTCAGATTGTTTATGTTGGTCATTATTGCGAAACGCTGTGTTTGAGGAACCTGGAATGATTGTGTACTTACGATCACTCAACCTTATCACTGTGGACAGCTGATAGATGTAGATGTCTCTACGACCACCTAATATAAGAAGCAGGACATGACAATGTGCAACATGTGCAGTAAAGGCAATAATCGGTTATTTTAAAAGTCTAAATCCCAATTTGATTGTACAGTGTTTAAAATATTCAAATGTCTTACTAATGCACACTAATATTTTTACTATAAATACTGATCAGATTCCCAGTTCAGGATGCTAAAACTAATCTGTATAACATAATTACATAGCTGCACTTTAATGGACTGGTGTTACTTAACTACACGGCTTAGATTTGAAATGGAAATAAAAATGGAACCGTATAATACAATGTTTTTGTCATCGGGCTAATGATTGCTTTCATTTGATTGAGTGCACTTTTGGAATGATGACTAGTCTTAAAGAGCCTCAACTAGGCGGTGTTGATGTGGTGAACTTCTGATTACCAGTTTTCAATCAGACTAGTACCTTAACACTTAACCGGTACTATAAATATAATCAGAACTCTAAGCCACCACTACCCTTCAAGGTACAAAAGGTTACCAAGGCCCCATATTAGTTTTACCAACTGGAAAATCAAGCAACAAGTCAATCACCAAAAGACCCTTATGGTACTCATGATTTGTTATTATAAACCAACTTTTTTTTGCATTTCTCCCTCAATTTTTCTCCCAATCTAGTCACATCCTTTTACCAGATTGCCTTTCACTGACCTCCACTGTTGACCTCCGCTCCTCACCGAGGACAGCCGTCACTAACACTAATTTCATATGAGGCTCAGTCTTGCCTACACAGAGTCACACACTGATCTCCATTATCCCCCGTCTCTGTGCAGCTGCCATTGATCAGGTCATAACGCACTTATCAGAAATCCGTCCGGCATACAACTGATACACAGATGAGCCTTTTATTGTCTGTAGAGGTTCCCAGACCACCGATACCAAAGCTAAAATGTCAGCTCTGGTGTGTTAGCATGTTTTACCGTTGTGCCACCTGCATGCTCAACTTTTTAAAGGTTAATATATTAATCTCACTTTACTTAATGAACTCTGTCAGCAAATAAGGTCAATCCTGTTGTATTATATCTAAAAATGACTCCGCCTTTACTGACATTAGATGAATAAAGAATGACCTTGAACCATAATTAGATTCATAAGTTGATTTATGGTTAAGTAATCACACTGGATGGAGGCCTGCCACCCAAGTCTCTTGTGCCACAACTCAAATTTGGACATTTTATTTATGAGGTTGATTTCACACTGTGGTGGCTCTCTGTTAGTGTTGCACAAACTGAATTTATCCTCTTTGCTTTCTTTTCATCAAACTAATGAAAGCAATGCAGTTGGATCCTCATTGCACCAAACTATATTTCTATCTGTCAGCGTCTGAAACTCTCTCACTATATCTGTCTCAGTCTGTCAATTTACTGAAAAGAGACTGATAGACCATTTGAGTGATGCCATCTTTTTAACATTGTAACAAAGAAGGAATATTGATTTAAAGGGTAAAGAGAATGAGCGTGAAGTGCCAACCAAAATAAAGCCCACTTTCACCACTCAGCATTTTAAATTAGTGTTTGGATGTAAGTGCATGTTTACTGCTTCCCTTGAGATTCCTAGTGATTGCAATGTGTGCCAACGTGAATACCTCTTTTTGGAAATAAAGCTATGGGCTTGATTACAAAGCTGTGATTTTAATAATGCAATCTTGTTGAAAGGGTGAAAAAGTAAGTGACGTTTAACATTTTAATTTGTCTAGATGGAAAGAATAGCCAGGCATCATTAAAGCACACGAGAACCGAGGCATGGAAACCGGCTTAGATGGTTCCATGTGTCATGGAAGAAGGTTAAAAAAGAGTGTATAGAATAGTCAAGAGAATCCCTTCTCACCTCCTGCTGGTGTGAAGGTGAGATGAAGGAAGAGGAACATGCTGTATGTGGGTTTATACTCACAGGTAAAAAAAAAACTGTGCCCAGTAACTGACCCAGAGACAACCACGTCCTCTGAGAAATGTCTTGTCCAAGACGGCTTTAAATAGTAGTACAATCCTATTATATTTATCCTTCCTTGTCCTTTGTACCAGGTAGCCATGACACAGGTGGAGCAGACCAGTTCAAGGAGTAATGGCCCTGAAAAGATACATCTGCAAGCAGCACACATTGGGTCTGACACATTTCCC
>JAYDZG010000043.1:24408398-24423128 GCA_034509265.1 Microcambeva bendego
GTCATAAATATACAGTCAAAAAAAAAGATCACTGTGTTTGACCAGTAGTGTTGTTTTATTCTACAAACTAGACTAAGAATTATAATAGAATAGAACAATGTTACTCATTTTGGTCAAACACTTGAATAGAAATTGTAAATCTAAAAAAACGAATAATTTTGAAGTGGTCTCTTATTTTTTCCAGGACTGTGTATATATATATATACATAATATGTATTTATTTTGTAAAGACAGATAAAGCCAAAAACTGATCTTTGGCTTGTCCTTTTTATAGTTCCTAAACAGATTACCAGTGTTTCCTAACTCCACACTTGTAAAAGCATGGCACATTAAAAGCATGTTATTAAAATGAAACAGGACTATTACTGTCTGACCACCTGGAATATTTGAATCAAGCTTTGTAATGGCATGTTGGAGTCTAGCTAGCATGAAATCTTTATCTTATTAGCTAACAGATTGTGAATGAATATTTTTTATTAATCATAGACGGTCATACACAATATGGCCAGTATGGGCACTGTTTAATAATCTATGTGAGTCAGCCGTTGCCTGGTGGTTAGAGAACTGGGCTTGGGATCAGAAGGTTGTCGGTTGAATTCCCAGAGCTGACAGGTCACGACTGAAGTGACCTTGAGCAAGGCACTTAACCTCTAACTGCTCCCCTGGCGTCGTGGCTTGGACTGCACGTGTGCTCACTGTCCCCTAGGGTTCACTAGTGTGTGTATGTGTGTTTCACTGCACGGATTGGGTTAAAATGCAGAGAACAAATATCACTGAAATATCGATGAAAAAGTATTCTAAATCTAAATCTAAAACACTGGAAGTGTTAACAGCATTCATAACCCCACATTAACCCTACCTCACTGTTGCATTGCTTATAAATACACTGGCAAAAGTGTTTACATTCATATATAGGGGTGGAGACTAAACAATACAGTTTGCAGTAAGCTACATACACAATTCAATAATACATGTCAACGGTATGGGAAAACAAGGTCCCCCGAGCATAATCTAATTAGCAAGTTCATCACCTAACCATCAAGCAAAGTTATGGTGTCCATATGTTTGATTTTAGGGCAGACGGATCATTTTTTCATCAGGTTGTCCTCAGTCTGGCGCAGTGCCTGGATGGATCTGTAATTGTCCTGCTAACGAGCTAACGAGTGCTGTGATGATCATAATTAATGAGCTCCAGGAACATGTCTTAAGAAATTACTTGTTTTTTATTGGTTTAAAGTCACCACGTTTCATTAGGATATACACCACGTACTAGTTATTAACATGCCAAATCCAAGAACCAGCTCATGGAGAAGGAAGGGTTTAAACTCTCAATCTTTCAGTTAGTAGTACAAAGCTCTACCTACTAGACTATGATTGTTCTTCGTAATCAATATGGTAATTTTCTAATTTGTTTGGTTGCATCAATATTACATAACTTAAGTTTCATTTTTCTGCGCTGTAGACACTATCCCGACTACATTCTGTCATACCCTGCCGTCATGGAAATGGCCACCTTAAGCAAACAAATCTGCCATGTTTTTAACTTGTGAGCAGCTTTCTGGTTCAGTGAAAGACCGATGATGCTAAAATTCCTTTCATGGATGTTCTTACCTAACATAACCCCAGCTTATATGTCTAGGTATAATACAAACAATGGGCATATACAGCACACTCTTTCTCATATACAAAAGCTGTGTACATACATCAGACAATATTTGTGTATTATTACACCACCAATCGTACTGCAGACATTTTATTTCAGCTCTTTAATGCTAAAGCAGACAGGCAAAGGTTTTTTATTCACTTCAGTGCACAAACGTTCATATACACACATACACACAAAGCTCTCTCTCGCTCTCTCTCTCTCTCTCTCTCTCTCTCTCTCTGTCTGAGCTTTCACACTGTTCATGATGGACGGTGGGCAAGCAACTTGTTAGGAAGTACAATTTGGCTTGGTCAGCTCTTTTCTCTGTCTGCTCTAAAAAAGTAATGACCTTGGGATAAAAAGGAAAAAAAAAGGAGAAAAGTTCCTTCTTCCTTCCAAACCTTGCAAGTAGCATCACTGTATTTTCTCTATGTGATTGTCAAATACACACAGAGCATTCACACGGAAAAGTCCCGCACCTCCTGCGTGCAGAAGCAGCCCCAGGAGGGAATGAAATATTCAGGTGCCCTCAGAGGAACTGGAAGAAGGGCACTGTGCTGGTCTAATTACAGAAGCAGAACAGAAATGAGTGTGTATGTGGTGTGTTGTGGAAACGTTTTTGTGTAATTACTTTTTTAAAACGTCTTCCATGCCCCAACATCTCCAAATGGAATACTAAAAAGCTTCAAAGTAGCTCAAGCAGATGTGAGTGTTCTGGAAGATTCCATTGGTTTAGCCATCGGCTTGTCAGTAACTAGGAGACAATGTCACTTTTGAACCTAGTGACTATTTGCCAGATAATCCGATTTTTTTGTCTGTCAAACTCAGTGTTAGGTGACTCAACGCTCCCTATTTATCTGAACTTGGGACCAGCATTACAATGCACCGATTTATGCACCCCAGTGGCTATGTACCTATAGGACAATTCAGCATCTACAATTAACCTGGCTGCATAGTTTTGTACTATGGGAGGAAACCTGAAGGAAAGCCATGTGGGCACGAGGAGAACATGCAAACTCTCCAAAGACAGGACCTGGATCGCCCCACCTGGGGATCGAAGCAAGGACCTTCTTACTGTGAGGCGACAGAACCCACAAAGCCACATCTATTTTGTATAATTCAAATTCAGTCAAATGATCTTCTCGGACAGGGATGCTTAATTAATTAATTACAAGGGTCCAAAAGTAAATTTTACTGAAAGGTTATGATAGTCTGGCAGTGCTGCATCAGGGGGATTCAACCTCAAACATTTTTGGTGAATGCATTAAAATGTTTTAAAAATAATTAGGATTAAACGTAAGTATTTTAATAAAACATTGAAATCTTTACAATGTTTTAGTCCTAGCAAGTGCATGTATGTATCATCCTTTTCAGAGATCCTTAAAATAACTTAAACGATGATCATAAGAAGATAGGAGGTAGCAAGCAAGTATAGTTGTGTGTGCCGTGCTAACATAAGAACAGCTAGTAGAAGAAACTGAGAAAGTACAAGACAAACCAGGAGAGAGCGGGAAGAACAAAGACGGCATGTGTCACAGCTCATCTTTGAGACACTGCCTGTCAACAATCGCAGCCTTCTGCAGTGCCATTTTTATGCCATCAATCAAGCCTGATGCCACGTCCACAGCTCTCTGGTTTCACTGTCCATCAAATGCACACATACACGCACCGTGCTCTGTGCCAGGGCAGGTTTTCGAAGAGTCAAGGATTGGCCATAGTTAGAATTAAAATATTTTTAATTATAACCTTAATTAAACCTTTTTAATAGTCTAAAATATCATACACTAAAATATTACACTCCATACGATTGACTTTTAAAAGATTTTCTAATTGTAATCAGGGTTATGTGTTTTTACATGAACAGAAAACCAATGTAAAGCATTTAAACACAAGGCCAAAGGGCATTTTTAGCTGCTAGTCTACCAAATGGAAGGTTTTGGGAGTGGAGGAGCTGGAAAAATATCCATTTGCTTCCTTGATTATTATAAACAGTGAAGTCACATATTAAACAGTCAAGTCACATATTAAACAAACTTAATGTCACACTACATTAAACTACTCTACATTACACTATAAGAAATAGAGGGGAAAACCGTGGTTAATGCTGGAGGGTTAAGGCTACAATGCCGCTCATGGTATATTGACATGGTAGTGTGTTAGTGAAGCTTTTATTGGTATATGTACAGAAGTAATGGCAGTTTCACAATAAACTTGCTTGTCCTCTGAATGTCAATTATAAGTAAAGTATACATAAAACAGTGCTCATGTCAAACTTTTACAATACAAAAACAGAACAAACATATCTAACTGATTATTATATGAGATGCATCTGTAATCACAAAAATAAAATAAAAGAGGTATTTACATAGTTACAGTTTTTACATTTTATGCATTGTTGGTAACCATTTTTTGTTAAACTGCTTTTGCTGTAATTATCCCCATAATAAACACATTTTAATCATATCATATATATATACAAAATGCTCTAATATAAGGGTCTAATGCTACTCTACCTTTTGAACATTCTGATAGTTTAGGGCAGTCCCAAAGTTACTGGGTCAAATCCCCTACTTGTCCATGTTTCCTCCAACAACATTCTGTCTTATTACATTTTGATTTAACATAAGGCATAACTTTGAAACTTTCAATAGCAATAAACTAAGATAGCAAAAAAAAATCAAGGAACAGCAGTCATAGTAGTCATACATTATACAATGTATTTCTGTGCATGTATTATTACTGTGCAATTGTGCAGTTACTGACAATGTTCCAGGTTCATGGGGTGAGATGTGGATGTGAAAGTCTGTATTCTTCACAAAACTGACTCACTGTGGGCAGAAGCTGTTTGTCAGTCATTTTCATACATATTATATACTTGTAGAAATGCTTTGTGTAATATTTTATATAACCTTTAGACAACAGAAATAATTTTATTGAAAATGGCACAACAAATGAATGTTTAATTAATCAATTTAGATTTTATTCTTGGAACACATAAAAAATAATTTTAATATCTGTTTTAGAGCTTTTGACGGGATGCTGTCATGATTGTGTATAATTGAAAAATGATGAAAGACTGAGAAACAAATAAGCGATGATGGGTTGTTGTTTGGTACTTTGACGATAAGTGTCTAATTAAATAGTTCAGCACTTTCTCAATGAAAAAACTTTTACGGATTTCATCATCTATTGTCTGAAATATTATTAAAACTATTTAAGTCTCCCCAATACCCAATAAGTCTACCCAAGTCTAACCAATAAGTCTGTGCCTGTGGTTCTTGTTCAGAAATACCCCAAACAGTCATAACATGAAAACCTTAATATTGTGTTAGTTCCCCTTTGGCTACCAAAACAGTCAACTGCAACATGCAACTGTGCTGCACTGTGTATTCTGACACCTTTCTATAGGAAACAGCTTTAACTTCTTCAGCAATTCAAGCCTTCACTCCCAATGTGCATAAATGAGCCTAGGATACCTATGAATCTAATGCCGGTTTAATGCTGTTCCTTCCTTGGACCACTTTTGATAGATGCTGGCCACTGTAGACCTGGAACACCCCACTACATAGAGCGGAAGTTTTAATAATATATGTCAATCACTAAAGGTGCTGTGATGATGGTGCTTCACCTGTCAGTGTATATACTGAATACCAATATATGTGTGAACTGCATATGAACTGATCTAACACTGCCAATTTCACATGTTTCTTTAACCGATGCTGTATGTTCTATATTGTGAGTTTCCTTAGGTTATTGACGTCTTTTTTATTATTGTCTTTTGGCAGGTTTTGGCCATCATCTCAATCCTGTTCATTGTGCTTTCTACCATTGCCCTGTCTCTCAACACCCTGCCTGAGCTACAGGACATAGACGAGTTCGGGCAATCGACAGACAACCCTCAGCTGGCTCACGTTGAAGCCGTGTGCATTGCTTGGTTTACCATGGAATACCTTCTTCGCTTCCTGTCCTCACCCAATAAATGGAAGTTTTTTAAAGGCCCGCTCAATGTCATCGACCTGCTGGCCATCCTTCCGTACTATGTCACCATATTTCTGACTGAGTCTAACAAGAGTGTGCTGCAGTTCCAGAACGTACGTCGAGTGGTACAGATCTTCCGAATCATGCGAATTTTAAGAATCCTCAAACTGGCACGCCACTCGACAGGGCTACAGTCTCTGGGGTTCACATTACGGCGCAGTTACAATGAGCTCGGGTTGCTAATCCTCTTCTTAGCCATGGGCATCATGATCTTTTCTAGTTTGGTCTTCTTTGCAGAAAAAGATGAAGAAGATACAAAATTCAAGAGTATCCCAGCTTCTTTCTGGTGGGCTACCATTACCATGACGACTGTGGGTTATGGAGACATTTATCCCAAAACTTTATTAGGCAAGATTGTCGGTGGTCTCTGTTGCATTGCAGGAGTGCTCGTCATTGCCCTGCCTATACCTATAATTGTAAACAACTTCTCTGAGTTCTATAAGGAGCAGAAGAGGCAAGAGAAAGCCATCAAAAGGCGGGAGGCACTGGAGCGAGCTAAGAGAAATGGCAGTATCGTGTCTATGAACATAAAGGATGCTTTTGTTCGGAATGCAGAGCTGATGGATGTAGTAGTGATGGAGAAAACCGAGGAGAACACATCGAAAAACGATAAAGTTCAAGACAACTGTAACGTATCACCCACCCGCTGGAAATGGACACCCAAGCGCGGCATTACAGAAGCCAGTTCCAACAAACTTACTGAACAGGTACAAGGATCTCCAGTAAGAGCCATCAGCCCGAGCAGCCCTCAACACCTGAATGTTCAGAAGCTAGAAGAGATGTACGGCAAGATGGCCAAGACTCAGTCCCAGCCCAACCTGAACAGTAAAGAAGGGCAGTCGAAATTAACCAAGAGAAGGGATGAAATGGAAATGAGAAGCATCCTGGGTCACCAATCTGGCACAACAGCAGAAGGCATTATGGACATAAGAAGCATGTCCAGCATAGACAGCTTCATCAGCTGTGCTACAGACTTTTTAGAGGGGTCAAGATTCTCACACACTACAATCTCAAACCAACCAAGCAGAGTCAGCGTCAATCCAGGACTCGAGACAACACTTGAGCACGAGTCCATGAAAAACCCAGTTGGTCCACCCAAACCTGGACGAACGTTGTTCTCCGACAGTCCCCATGGTCTTCGCCTCAACAACCCTCTAAAGACAAGATCTCTCAAGGTCAACTTCTTGAAAGGAGAAAACACAGCTCAAGATGGAGGCATTGCCGCGCTCTCAGACAGCTCTATCGTATCTGATCGTTCGATCATGAGCCCAGAAGTGTCCGTCTATACCACTGCCAGCAGCCACTCTCCCCCCAAATCTCCTGAGAAATTCGTACCCACTGTTTTTACATTTCACGACACGTCAGTCAGCAAGTTCATCGATGCGGATACGGATGATGACGACCACCTTCACGAAGGCCCAGGTACAAGTCCTTCAGAACGTCTGTTAGGTAACGCAAGCCCCAAGCTCAGCAACAGCTCTTACCAAAGAGGAGCCAATCACCTTGATTTGTCTCAGAGGGTGCTGGGCCAAAACAGTCTATTCTCTTTGGACGGAAGATCAAGGGGTGGACTCGAGAACCACATGATCTCAGCAGACAGAGAGAGTTCGAAAGCAAATGAAAATAAATAAAGCATGGATTGTAGCCTGTACCAACTGGAATTGTGAATAATGGCTAGAACTCTTATGGTGGGAACACAGCTGACTATAAACCTGAGCAAAACCATGAAGAGCTGCCAAGATTTACACAGATTTTGAAAACTCAGTAGGCACAAAAGGAAAAACTCGGTTTACTTTGCTGCTTGAATCAGAAAGATGTTTAAGTGGCAGCAAAATTGTAAAGCCCAGGCACATCTAATGAGTTGGTTAATATTTAAATAATTTATATTTGTCATTTTACAATCCCACACCCAGGGGTTTGCACCCACACGATAATAGAATGAAATATTTCCTAAAGTCGTTTTGTGCAATGGGAAATTTTTGCAGTTTTCCTAGAATTATTCTTCTTATAAACTGGACTAAGTTTTTGTTCTATGTATCACACTGACACTGAGCTTTGGGTGTATGAGGGTGTGCTTGATCAAGAGTCTGCATGTAAGGGAACAAGCAAGAGAAGTTAAAATGGCAAAAGGAGGAACAACTAATATTATTACCGAAATTCGAAATTGACATTATTCATCAAAGTTGCATATGATCATGCAAATTTCACCAATAGTTTCGTTATTTATCAATGTCAACTCACTAATAGATGTCGTGTACGTACATTATTATGTATTAATTATCGGACATATCCAAAAGTGGCAAATTATTTTAGCAGTTAGGGATTAATCTATATCTTTTCCTTGTCTGTGTGGGTTTCTTCCGGGTGATCAAAATAGTGATAGTCCTCCCACAGTCCTATTGACACTAAGACAATGAATTGGGATCAGCACTGCAATGCACTGGTTTATGCATCCTTATGGCTGGGTACCTATAGGGTGCATAAACTAGTTTATTGTAGTGTTGGTCCCAAGCCTAGATCAATAGAGAGGGTTTTGTCTGGAGCATATATACACTCTGATTGTCTAAACAAAATGAAATTTAAAAATAATTATGACAAACTTTCCATTCAAATACAGCATTTGTCCGTATCTTTTATTTACCTAAATAAGGAATTGCCCTTTTATTCTTGAGGTAGGTACAAACTATGCAAAACAAAGCTGCACAAACAGAACCCCACAATGCAGAAATAAATTTATAATACAAAGTATCCTCACATAAATACATTTGTACATATGGCCATAAAATTGAACACTAGGATTGGTTATGGACCTCAGTAGTGCACTTTTACCGATGAAAAGGGATAGCTCATTTTTGGGAGAAACACTGACTCGGATTCACTGGTTTAAAAGATTTTGTAGTCTTTTTAAACATAAAAACTGTGTTGACAACTACCCTAATATTGTTTTCATTTGGTGTCCTACTTTAATGCCACTTTTGCCAAAGCTAAATTTGTAGCAGGCCCCATGAATCAATTTTATGAGTAATAAAAAATCATGATTGTTGCAAATGATTAAAGTTATTTTAATTTGGGAGTTATTTTAATTTGTGCACAAATCATTACTCATTCAGACACCAAATGACAGTTTTACGAATCAGAATCATGAATCAATGGGTCCAGTTTTTATGCAACTTTGATACATAACGTCCATCATCATCAAGTGACAACTCACATACAATGTATACTTTAAATGTATTTTTGCCTGATGTTTCATAAACATTCCTCTGTGGTGATATGCAAGTACTGAGATTGTACTGAGAGAGTACTGATTTAAATCATCATCATCATCATCAAGAGGAATGTAACAGTGGGAACAGTATGTAAAATGCAAAAAGAAACAGAAAGCAAGAATGTTATTAGTTCAGTGAGTCCACCTTTGTTTAACGATGTCATGTTCACTAGTCATGTTCAGTTTATCATTGGTATAAATCTTTTTGTTCATATTGACATCCAATAGGTCCTGATAGGTTGTATCTTGAGCCATGCTGACTGCATTTCTCGAGGGGGGGCAAAGGGGAAGATCCATAGCGGGAACACAGCAATAGGTGCTGTCCCACAGATGCTCAATTTAGTTCCAGTCTGGGGAATTAGGGGATCCAGGGTAGCCATTTGGTCTTGGTCATGCTCTTTAACCAAAGTCAGAAATTTCTGTAAGAATGGATTCATGCCTATATAAACTGACTTAGCTCTTACAATGTGACTTCCTTCATTAGCTACAAGAAAAGGAAATCATAATAATGGTAATGGGATTCATCTGTGTATCTAAGGTTACTTATCATGCTAGACGATATATTTATCTTTTTTACGAACATTTATGATTATTTTCACACAACAACATATTATCACATAATGTATGTTACAACAGTATAGTGTCTACAGGGTCTTCAGTTTAAAAACAATAACATTTTAAGAAAGGTAATTGTTACTTAGGAGTAACAGGAGTAACCTGATCCTGAACAGATTTTTGAATGTGCTAAGGTATCATATTAGATTATATTTACAGGTTTGTCCGATGAGACATTCGATCTTGTGTATTTGCATAGTTTTAAGTTTTATTACTGGTTCATTTAACAATTCAATGCTTTCTGTTTATTTTGTGTTTTAGAAACAATCCCACAGACTTAACATTAGTAACATCATAGTTCTTTGTTTTGTGTACGTGCAACTTTTAATGCAGATTAAATCTACAGCATCATATACAGCGTTTAATGAAGCTATGCTCTCTAAACGATTGACTGAAGCAATCAAAATGGAGCACAACTGATCAGCCAGCACTGAAAACACTTTTTACAGCATTCAGGAATGGAAAGACTCTAAACCGAAAGTCTCGAGACTTTGCTGATTGTATAAAAGAACAATGCTGGAAGTACCTGTTATAGTAAGTAAGATATTTCAGCATCGGTGTGGGTGAAGAACTCTAAATGTATATTTTTTAAAATTCTTTTTAGAGAATGGAACTAGGAATGGAATAAATTATGCTAATATTTTAGTTTTACATAGTACAACATATTTATTTTAAACTGATCATATTTACTAGATGATTTAGTGAGAATACCTCTTTGTATTGTTTGCTACTATCCCCTGTCTGTAAATGTTGTGAAACAATTCTGTCTTTTTATTGATTTATTTATTATTTATATGACAAATTGAGCCAAAGAGTTTTACACTCATGCAGCTGACACAAATTATCCCCTTCACGCTTTCTGGCAATGTCAGGTCAGGTCAAAAGTTTCAGAATCTGCTTCTTGGATCATAAGTTATCAAAATCTACTTGTTTTATATTGTAATAAAGACTTTGATACTGTTTACTGCACAGCTAACTGCCACACATAAGGCACTATTTACATGAGCTTGTTGAATTTATAGAACTGATGTAGCATTTAAAATACACAACGGAAAGTTAAGTAGAGATAATTCAGAACTCTTACATGTCAAAGCAGCAGATACTGCCTTGCCTTAGATCAGGGGTGTCCATACTTTTCACTGCTGCTATTTTCAACCACCAGGTCATCATAATCTACTTTTTTAAAAGGCTGCATGATTTTTACAAAAAGCTTTGAAAAGCAATAAAGTATCTATCTATCCATCCATCCAACCAACCAACCACCTGCCCATCTATCCAGCTATCTAAATTATATGAATATTCCAAAATTGTCCAGCAGAGGCCCTTGACTTATAAATGTTAGTTAAAATGTCATGTAAAATTTCATTTAAAATGAGATCTGAATATTCTCTGCCAGCTTTTTCCACTTATGAATGAAACTGTGGTCTTGCCCAAACTCTTTTTGGTTCCTTTATGCTTGGTAACACACTCACCTTTACAAACAGTGCAGGTCACTAATTGAAAAATGCGAAGAAAAAAAAATGGTGAAAACTTTCAGATTAGCAGTGCTATTGTCAGAGTGATGCGCAGCCGTTGTACCAAACAGCAAATAAGAAATAGTGACCACATTGAACTGTTCAAATGAAGTACGATCTACCAACATGCACTGTGTAATCGACATATTGGGCACCCCTGCTTTAAATAATATGTAATGGGCCAGCATATTAATTAGACAGGATGGCTGATTTACAAGGACTACCAAGACTACTAATTTGCATATGCAGTACAATAAATTCCAGCTTAGCCACTGGGGAGCATGTTGCATTAACTAAAAATGCTTGCAATCTACATGCAAAAATAATAAATAATTGATGATTGATGATTTTTATGTGTAAATTTGTTTTCGATCTAAAATGTAAAGAAATATTCCAACACATAAATATGTCTTATGTTCAACACTATGAGCAACAAGGCATGTATGGAAAGTATAAACATATAAAATGTATATAGAAAAGAAATCAAGTCTAGTATAGAAAATAAGTCTAGTATTGTAGCGATACACTCTACCCATGATTCTATGCGTTTCTAGATCCTGTGTTCACAACAAAGTCAAATTGAAGATAAATTAGTTTTCGTTTTAAAGATAAAATACTGTATTTGACCTTATATTTTATTCATCTAAATAAAGCATGCTCTTTTATTTCTAAGGTAGGTGAGAGAGAGAGAGAGAGAGAGAGATGTTTAAAGTGAATATCGATTTGAATCATTACACATACAGTATGCACCGATTTTTAACTGTCTTGGGGTGCATCTTTACATCCCTACTGCCAGATCTGATGAATACTGTTCTAATCTATATTATTTGGCTCTTGAAGTGTCTAGGACATTGCAGATTTAGAAATATCTCACGTCTTAACAAAACATCTGTTCCTTCTCATTGTCTTGTTCCCGATACAATAAATCCAGCTGTTATTGTTGACATGTAAAAATCACTTTCACAAGTAGGTATTTGTAGATTTAATAAAAAACACAGCTGGTGCTAAATGTGCTGACCTCAAACTAAACTATGAACTTGTACAAATCACTAAAAATGTATCTCTGTTAGCACATAAGCTTGCATATTTTATCTTGATTTAATTATACAAACGTTATCCTCATTAAACCAGAGTCACAGTGTAATTTATAAGCTCCTATAACCAATCACACAATAATCCACTACAGTTCCACTATGACAGCACACCAAAGCAAATCGGTATTTCACTTTCTAAGTATCCCACCTGCTTCTGTGTGTACAGATTAAGACCAGATTGATGATATTTTATCAGATTGATGCCGATCCCATGAGCTTGCCCTCACATGGAATATTAACTGCCAGTCATAGTGAAGCCTTTAGCACAGCTAGCAATTGCAAATGTGCTAACTTAATAATCTGACCATGCCGTGCATGACCAATGGTGTGATTGATTCCTTGCTTTTTAAAAGGGTTTTATAAAGCCACATGCAATGTTGTATTAAAAAGCCATTTAGACATATGGTGCATGAGAGAGACTAAATCATAAAGAAGACAGAATCCATTTACAACACTGTTCTATTCCTCCTGTTGACATTTTTACATTAAAAGCTGGATGCTTTGTCCTATGCTGTGTCTGTGTGTGTATATTGTCTCATACTACATTTGTCCTCTGTCTATTTATGTCATTGCTTTATTAAAATCATTAGAGTATGTCTGTTTGAGGAAATCGAGCAAACAAGCTCAGCGATAAAAAATAAAACCCCAGAAAAGCAGAATGAAGTTATTGTTTCGGGTGATGATGTCGGGAGTGCATTGTGAGGAGACTCCAGGTGGAACAAAGCTCTGACAACACAGTTGCCATGGTGACATCAACCCCAACCAAACAGTCTGGTACTGACAGGCGGCATGGCTTATTGTGGCTGTATTTGATATGAATCTCATATCAAACTTGATACCCTAAAGAACCACACAAATCCTGGATTTACACGAGAGGTACAGGCGCTTTGCTTTGTCTGGCCTCTTTGAGACAAACAATCATGGCGCAGGTGGTATGCTTTAAATATTCTAAATGTGAAGCTGAAATGTAAGCTATAACATGTAGGAACACTAATTCAAGGCCTCTGAAAGCTTTCAGATTGTATATTTCTGACACCTGTGACCCCTTACGTGAATTAAATTCTAAAACTTTCTTCATAACCTGAGTACAAATGTAGTGTTATGTTAAATAGGGAAAAATAAAGAAGGCTAACGAGTCTGATTTGGTTGCCATAATTAGATTTTTTATTTGAAAGCAATGTCTAGTAAGCATTTCTCTTTTCTCAGTGCTTTTAGTGCCAGACAAATTCCATCAATGCACTGGAGTCTGCTTTCTTAAAAGGTTAAGATTACTACAAATCATTTTTCCAGAGTGCAAATTTGAATTCTTATTTGATTATATATTTTACTGCTTCAGCTGAAAAACAAAGGATTCTGATTTTATATGTATGTTCTCTAAAGGAAATGTAATAAATTAATAAAAGTAACAAGCAAAACAAATACACAACTGGGAAGTTGAGGGGATAAGGGAGAGATCTGGACTGCAGGCAGGCTGGTCAAGCACACATGTTCTGTCTACATTGTAGCACACATTTACATTTATGTTGCTGAAATAATCATGAAATGATCAATAAGCAAATAATCTTCTCCCACTAAGTGAAAGAGCATTTTACATTTTTGATAATATGATGATTCCTTGTAATAGGTATTGTTCAGATCTTTGTAGCATTTTACAGTAAGAATTAGTTGACTGATCCTTTCGGTGCCAGTCCCCTCAAAAATAAATATCTCAAGGACCATTTATTACATTTTTTACATGCATTTAGGACCACATTACTTTGCTTCATGAGAAGCATGTCGATACTAGAGGAGATGCTGGAAATATCCCTAGTTATATGTTCATAATATAATCTATATTCACTTTATCTTGAGTCTAGTGCCGAAAGAATCACCCTGTGCTACGTTTGTACCAACTTTTGATTTCAACTGACCTAGAGTGTAAACTTTAATTTAGTAAAGAGTGGTGAATAGTGTAAATCTCTTAATTTCTGGATTTTTGTTCTATTTTGTTTAGTTCACTTTTTATGGTGGGTCAAGCATCATTTGAAAAACCTGGCTGTAAATCAAAAGCCTGGACAGGCCATCTGTGTATTGTACAGCATCAGGCATTTCCACTTTATTTACTTTCATCTTGTTTATCTTTTTCATTTCAGAGTAGCCAATCCACATTATGCATGTTTTGGGAAATTATGAAAAAAATAATTTTCCCAATGGATACCAATACTCCTCACAAACAGCGACTTAAAGCAAGGAGTAGTCCTAAAGGTCATGTTGTGGAACTCACTCTACCAGGTGTGCCACTAAGCCATCCTTCTTTGTTGTGTGAATATTTTGCTGTATTTCCCCCATCTATATTACTCGCATTTATCCTACGTAATTAAGTTTTAGAACCTTACAAATTCATGTGCACACCTTAAATTACCCAATCCACCAACCGCACATGGGGTTTCTATTTTCCCAGAAGTCTTTAAAACAGCAGGAGTCCTCTTTGTTAACAATATTAGATTGTGGCGCCCTCAGGTGGTAACTTATCTATTACAGTAGCCCACCACCACTGAGGTGGGGAACTTTTTCTCC
>JAYDZG010000043.1:24462727-24481053 GCA_034509265.1 Microcambeva bendego
CAAAGACATGCCACCAGGTTGATTGCCTTGCATCCTGCTGAAGAGCTGGGATAGGCTCCAGCACCCGTAACCGACCCTAATTAAAATAAGCAGTTAAAAATGAATTGACTTTTCTGTAATACTATTATCATGTTTTATGCTTTCCTATGTTCTGCTATTTGTTGCTCATTTTGCTGTTTTTCTATTGTCTTGTAGTCTCAAATGGTCGGTAAAATGCCAACAAATCTTAACTGGAGAGTAAAGACAAATTCCTTCAAGCCTTCAAAAAAGATCATAACCAATCATTTTGAAAAGTCCAAAGCCATCACTACCAAGGTTTGACATTGAAGTTTTTTCTGTAATTTGAGATCGAACTACTTATAGCATGCACTCTTTTGACCCAGTGATATTCACCATGGACATGCTGATTTCTACATTATTTTCAAAAGGCAACAGCACACTAGTCAGTTTACAATTAATTCTTTTAAAGTTTGCATTTAACCTTCCATTTCCTTTAGGTGGGCTTGTGTAAGAACTTGAGGAATCTGTGTTGGTTTGATGCGGCTGATCCAGACACATTCTTTCCACGATGCTACGACATTAATACTGAAAATGAAAAACAAGCATTTATTGGTAAGCGCCCCCCTGATCCCAGTATTTATTTTAGAAATAGGTGAGATTCTAGTCCTTAAGTTTGATATAGATGTGAAGGCACATCAGAATATGTTTTTTAAAGGTTATTACACTCTTTTAACGTTCCTCTGTTCTAGAGGACTTCAGGAAAACAGCATGTACCAGCATCCTTCAGTTGATAGTGGAGAGAGAAAATACAAATGGTGAGTGGTTCCATTAAACGAACATCCATAAAAGTTTACATTTACCAGTGAAATCTTTTTACAAAATCAATTACAAGCAAGGGTAGTTCTTTCTGCAGGTCAAAAGCAAAGATCTGTGGTTCACCAGCCCTGGACAGTGGTCCCTTCCAAAATTATTGACACTGCTTTAACAGTGTGCCAAAATGTCTTGGACAGTCATGCACACAAAGATATTGACAATGTGTTGGATTCTACATTAACCAAACAGCAGTGGTTAGAGTTCCTTGACTACTACTACCTGGCTGTCCAGTAAGTTCTTCCTTTTATTTGAAATTCAGTGCTATACTGGGCACTAGGTGTAAATTTTTACACTTTGCCAGTGTAAATGACTGGAGGTGTGTAAATATATTGAAATGCATCAGATGTTGCAGGAATTTACAATGATTTACTTGTCTGTGAAGCCCCTTCCTAATCATTTGATGTTTTGTAGTAAAGCGGCTACAATTGAGGACAGTGCTCAGTACACTAAAAGCTGTCAGGACATGTTGGAGAAGTTACATGAGATCAGTCCACAGATGACGATTGATGGGACCCAAAACCTGTGGATTCTTAAGCCAGCTGCCAAATCTCGCGGAAGAGGTAAGCATCTGATCAGCAATCTTATAGATACATATAGAGAAGCTATACATTAACAGTCTTGAGTTATGATTTTTAAGATGTGAAACTTTGAATTAAAAACATTTTAAAATGTATTTTTTTCAGGCATCACATGCAGTAAAAGACTAGATGAGATCTTCAGAAACGTGCATAGTAACAGACAGCTGGTGGTGCAAAAATATATAGAGCGCCCCTTTCTAATCCATGGCACCAAGTTTGACATACGCCAGTGGTTCCTGGTAACTAATTGGAACCCTCTAACTGTGTGGTTCTATAAGAGCTGCTACCTGCGTTTCTCCACCCAGCCATATTCTCTGGATAACCTTGACAGGTACGACGTTTAATATTATGCTCAAATATGTGCTCATTGAAAAGAGAAGAAATATTTACCTTATTTTTATCTTAAAGGAAACTTGCAATTAAGTAGACCCATCTTCTCATTTAAAACATAAGTGTGTTAAAAATAGACAAAAAATCCTTAAATCTCCCATGAAATAACTATTTATCGTACTTTTTTCTTTTACTGGTACAGATCAGTACACCTGTGCAACAATTCTATCCAGAAGCACTTAAATCCATCTAAGCTACTCCACCCAGAGATTCCTCACGACAGCATGTGGTGTTGTCACCAGTTTCAGTCATTTTTGTCAAGCCAGGGCAAGGCAGACCAGTGGAAAAGCACAGTAATTCCAGGCATGAAAAGGGCGATATTACAGGCTTTAAAGACAGCTCAGGATCAGGTTCCAGCCGAGAACAGGTGTTTTGAGTTGTATGGGGCTGATTTCATACTTGGAGAGGACCTGTGCCCCTGGCTCATTGAGATTAATGCCAGTCCAGCCATGGATCCATCTAGCTCTGTTACAGCTAAGCTTTGTGCAGAAGTGCTGGAGGACACCCTACGTGTTGTACTGGACCGGAAAGAGAACACAAAAGCTGACACTGGAGGATTTGAACTCCTATACAAACAGGTTTGTTATAGCAGAAATGTTCTGTTGATTTGTAGAAGTTTGATTGTTTTTATAAAATGATAATTATTTTTTTTTTAGGATCAAATTAAAATGCCACAACACAGCGGAATGAACTTCCTCATTAAGGGTACTGGCATCAAGAGACCTTCCCCTTTCCTGAAAAAAATGCCAGGAAAGGCCAGCTGTAAGCAAGCAATAGTTAATAACAAGAAACCAGCTTCTGATGTCACAATGAAGACATGTGCCCTGCCCTCCAGCTAAACATGGGCTGGATTAACCTCCCTCAAACCCATCAAGGACTGTCAATCTTCAATAAAAAAAGAAATTCCTGAAAACGGCTCTAGAAAATGGGCACAGTTTAAACATAAAAAATTAAAAGAGATTCAAACAAATAAATAAGCATTTTGAGCAAGCTGAGGATGGCTGTGGCAAAGAAACGCTCTCTAAAAATACAGGGAGAAACCTTGAAAGGAAAGGATCTGAGAATATTTTAAAGAAACAAGATTTATACAAATCATACAGACAATACAAATTATTAAAAGAAAAAAAAATACATTAAACTAAAAGTTCTAACTAGCAGAAACTATAAAAATACATCTTGGACTTTATCATTTAGTCCAGTCTCTGATAGAGTCCGTTGTGAGTTCTGGACATTCTTGATGCAAACACACCAGGTCCCTGTCTCATCTATCAGTAGAAGCATTTTTGCCAAATCAGTCATGACTTCAGAAAATGTATTTACAAAGTGGAATCATTCCACTCTATTCTGCTAGTTATAACTTTAATTCTAATGTATTTTTTTGTTCTTTGCATGAACTGTATAAATCCTGTTTATTTAAAATATTCTCCAGTCAACCCAAGGATGGGCCCATGCTGAGTCTGCCTCCTCCAAGGTTTCTCCCTGTAATTTTAGGGAGTTTTTTCCTTGCCACTGTCACCCTTGGCTTGCTCGATGGGTGTTTTTTGGTCCGGTGGTCCTAAACTCTGTAATTCTGCTTTGTGATTATATATATTGTAAAAAAGCACTATACAAATAAATTGACTCAACTATCCCAAGGTTCTTGGAGGTCAGAGGCAGCCAGAAGCAGACATGTAGCACGAGGAAATCTGATGCCACACACCCCTATTTTGAAGACTTAATCAAAAGCTTGAGTAAACAAATATGTTGCTAAGATGTCATAATAAGAGCAATAATACAATGGCAATGGAATAGTGGAGACTAGTTAGACAGGTGTTATGGACTGATGAATCAGCAATTTTGTATGATAAATAGTAGACAAAAAGGAAAGTTTCTTGGTCTGGTGATGTTTTTCTGGATCCAGGGTACATGCCTTGTGCACAGTGAGAGATGGCTACCACAACATTCCCCAGCACCACCAAGTACACTGTGGTACATGCCAATAATCAAAAGAGTGAAAGCAAAGTACCACACATTTATGGGAATTTCTGCCACAGAGTTGGTTAAACGTTTCAGAAGAGCATTTGATGTCCATTTTATAAATATTCCATGATTTGTTTTTAACTTCAATTCTTTTTTGTTCTTTAATTTATCTTTATATTACAATTAGACAGTACACAGCATGAATTCAGTTCAGTTTATTAGTTCATTTTCTTTAACCATTTATGTAATTAGGGCCGTGTAGGGGTGCTGGAGCATACTGCATACATTTCTACAAAAAAATAGAAAATGGGGGCGTTCTAAAGCCTTTGGCCAGTAGTGTATATGAACACATAAGCAAAAAAGACATGACATTAATTTATCAAAAAACAAAGTATGTTGAACACAATAAACCAAATAAATAAAAATAGAACCATAAAAAAACAACAAAAAATCTTTAAAAAAAATAAAGCCAGAGGAATGACAATCAGTTAAAATCCTGTAACAATAGTATGTCATATAATGAAAAATAAGTAAACAAATTAAAATGTCTTTAGAAAAAGATTAATTCTATATAAATTTAAAATGTTTTAAACGTTACCAATGCAACATTTGTTTAACGAGAGGCTTAAGTAACTTTAAATAAAACAAGGCATTTTAGCATTCGTAACTTTATAAAGTAAGCTAATTTCTGAAATAAGTGAACTTCTCGTATTTAAACCTTTGAGCGTTTGAGCGTAATGACGTCAGGTGTTTGGTGTACGCCACAGGCTCGCGCATGCGCATCCTACTCTTTCCACTTGAGAGAAAAGATGGCAGCGTCCGTGTGCCGCTTCGGAGGAGTTGTCGGAAAAACTCTGGTTAAAATTCGCAGTGTGAGTAATTTATGGACACTCGGGATTAGAAATACTTTTTAAAAATTAAGAAACCCTAAAAATCGCATGCCATTCATTTCCGTCACTCAAAAAGTCGTTTGTCATTCATATGACTTCCGAAGCTTGCTCTCTGACGATAGTTCATGAACGCACAAATAAATGTGTTAAACAGTTCTCAGCGGCGGTGTGTCTCTCCAGGTTTTTGGTCCTGCTAAGTGTTGTTATCATGTTGGTCTGCTTTGTTGTTTGGAACGTAACCTTGCAAACACAATCCGGTTGTAGTTAGCATGTCGGCTAACCTCTGTGTAGCTAACGCTAGCATGCTAAGCTGTCTGTTTCTGCACATACTGGAAGGTCACTAGTTCTGTTTCCGACTGGTAATATTTGTACTTTTACCCACGTAATGAATTTGCAAACATTGTGGTTGTATATTTCACGTTAACGTATAATAGACGTTGGTGGTGAAAAACTGAAATCACAAGGTCATTCAATTCTGCTTTAATGTCTAGTTTAGGCCTGACCGATATAATGATTCAATGTTGTCATATATTCACGATACTTATTATCACACACTCCTAGCTGTCACACATGGTTAACACTCGATAGTCAAAATTGGGATAACAATGCATGTTTTTAAAAGTATTAAGCTTTATTTCAAGTTAGGCCTCTGAATTATATTGCTGCATTTTCTTTATGCAGTTTGTAAAATAAACGTCATACTGAGTAAAACTCTTTGCCCATATTAACATATCTTGCTTATAGATTATATTGTTGGCTTTTGGTCATTTATCGTCCTCTTGATTCTAATGTCGTTCGGTTGTGTTGGCTATGATAATCAAGATATGATTGTGCTTCACTATATTAACTTTAGGAAAACCAATAATTTTTGTCTTAACTGTCAGAGCAGAAGGGTGTAAGTTCTCTTCTAGGGTCACCTTGTATATAACTTCTAACGCTTCTATGGTAGTTCATTTTAAATTCAGTTAAAGTATTGTTTTTCAGTGAATTCTTATATACTGGTCAATGTTTTTGTGATCAAGCACAGGTGGAATTTTTATACGACATACTTCTAGTATATGTATGCTTATAAATTGATCATCTAATCAGTACCATTTTGAAATAAATGAGGTTTGCTTGTGCTGAGTTTAACAGACTGGTATGGTAGGTGGTATGTTGATAAAATATTGAAATGAAATCATGTTTTTATTTAGAGCTCTATGGATTTTATTTTTAATTCTAACAAAAAACACTTACAGTTTTTATTTCTAAATATTGGTAGTGTAAGCCTGCAGATTTACTTAGCAATTTGCTTATTAGTTCAGAGACTTGGTGAATTCATATCTAACCAGGATAACAGCAAGACTTGAATGTCTTTTTGTTTGTATCCATAGCCAGCGCTGCTGTCCCTCAAAAGGGGTCAGTCCTCAGTCTCTTATGCCCAAAGTCTGCGGGCTGTTCCTGAGACACGCGTCACCACACTAGAGAATGGACTGAGAATCGCATCCGAGGAGACTGGTCATGCAACTTGCACTGTGAGTTTTCTTTATCCTGCTACAGTACCACTGGTAATTAGTGGTTAAATACAATGTGTTCTTAAAATTGGCATTTCTATATTGAACACCTTTTCTAGGTTGGCTTATATATCAATGTTGGTAGCCGATACGAGTCTGAGAAGAACAATGGTGCTGGGTTCTTTTTGGAGCACTTGGCTTTCAAGGTATGGATGTATTTTTATTTATTATTTAAATGTGACATATTTTTTTCTTTTGCAGTTTTAATATATTTTATTCAACAACATTTAAGTCCAGTGTTTAACTTTTACTCTTAGGGAACAAAAAAGCACCCCCAGGCGGCCCTCGAGTCTGCAGTAGAGTCAATGGGTGCTCATCTTAGTTCATACACTTCTCGTGAGCACACTGCCTATTATATGAAGACGCTTGCTAAGGACCTTCCAAAAGGTATCTAAATGTTTTAACATTGCACTTGAATGGCTTGAATATCTTATATTGACTTCTATTTCACTCGAGCTTTTTTCTAGTGGCATATCACTTTCTATCTGCATGTTTATGTCTATTAAGCGTTATATATTGTTTTGTCTTTGACAGTTCTCTTGTAAACCATGACTCAGTTGTAGTGCTTTATACTTGTCGTTAGTGACTTTATTTTCCACCTTATTTAATTATAACTTAAATTATATGGTAAATTAGGCTTTGTATTGCTGTGAAAATGTGAAAATCAGAATTAAGTGATACATTGTCTGGTAAACTTAATGTCTTTCTGAGTTAATACGAGTCCTTTCTTTCATGTTAATGTTTAGCTGTGGAGCTGCTCTCTGAGGTGGTGCAGAGCGCATCTCTTAGTGAAGCCGAGATTGAACAGCAGCGGGGAGTGGTTCTCAAAGAGCTGGAAGAAGTGGAGGGCAGTCTACAGGATGTCTGTTTGGATCTTCTCCATGCCACTGCTTTCCAGGGAACACCCCTGAGCCGAAGTGTACTGGGGCCCTCTGAGAATGCCAGGTATCATATGTTTCTGAACAGCTCAGGGCCACTTTTGGAACCAAGATGGTATACCCATGGCTTTTCTTCACTTGATTTATGTCTGAGATTTTAGTTGTTAGTTTTCATTTGAATTTCATAGAACTGCTGCTGAATTGTCCTTGCGTTAGTGGATTAGTCTGCCATCCAAGAACGCCAGTTTTATCTGGATACTAACAAAAAGAGTGGTTAAAAATTATTGGAGCAATTTTTTTTCTCAACTTTTACCAATGGTTGCTGATCTAAACTTTTTAACTTAAGGTCGATCCATGATTTCTTTCCCCATCACATTAAGGAAGTGCATTTATGTCTTGTTCTTTTCTACTTAAGGACTTTGAACCGTCAAGATCTGGTAGAGTACATCAACAGCCACTACAAAGCTCCCCGCATGGTGTTGGCTGCAGCTGGAGGTACAGCAGAACTTTCTGATGGGTGCTTCTTAGAATAAAAATAAAACATTACTTTAAGTAGACATATTGTAAATTGCTGTAGTCATGAGTGCTGACTGTATACAGGTGTCAACCATGAGGAGTTGGTCGGACTGGCCAAGCAGCATTTAAGTGGTGTTTCATTTGAGTATCAGGACGATGCAGTGCCTGTGCTCTCCCCCTGTCGCTTCACTGGTAGTGAGGTAAGAGAGATGTGTGTGGGTTCCGTGAGTGTGTGTCAGTCATGCAAGCACCATATTAATATAGTTTTATTTTATTGTTTTTTTTTCCTTAAGGTGCGTTTGCGCGATGATGCCTTGCCTCTGGCACACATTGCTATTGCTGTAGAGGGAGCAGGAGCTGGAAGTCCAGATATCGTACCTCTTATGCTTGCCAATTCCATCATTGGCAGCTATGACCTTACATTTGGAGGTGGAAAGGTTAGTTATTTAGTTATATAGTTATGATGCTCTGAAAATGCTCAAGCCTTTTTTTAACTGGGGAAAAAACTTTATACATTTTTTTTAATTGGTTTTGATATTTTGTTGAGGAGCCATGGTTTCTTAGTTAAAAGGCAGTTTAGGGACTGCCATTGAAAATTAGTAAAAAGAATGGCACTAGTCTATTATGTGTGTGTTTCTTGGGGGGGAAGGATAGCACTTTCTCCTAGACCAACAAGGTCCTGATTTCCAGGGGGTGGTCTGGGTCCTGTCTGTGTGGAGTTTACATTTTCTCCCTGTGCCTGCGGGGATTTCTTCTGGGTGCTCCAGTGTCCACCCACTGTCTAAAAACATGCAGTCAGGTACATTGGATGAATTGTCCTATAGGTACCTAGTCACTAGGATTCATAAATTAGTGCATTGTATTGCTGGACATAAATAGGGAAGGTTGTGTAAAAAAAGGTTATCCAGTGTAAAAACTATCTGTGACGACCCCTAGGGGAGCAGATGAAAGTTTTGATTTTGTTTACATATTCAGCATGGGAAATTTAACAAAAGAATTAATAGTGAATGAAGGATTTACATGTTACAATAGTATTAAACTGCCAACTGACCTGTAAAATCTGTTTGAATAGCACCTTAGCAGTCGCTTGGCATGTCTGGCAGCAGAGGGCAAGCTGTGCCAAAGTTTCCAGGCTTTCCACACCACCTACAGCGACACCGGTCTGATGGGTGTATATTTCGTCACAGACAAACACAATATTGAGGACATGATGCACTGGACTCAGAATGCCTGGTCAGTCAACACACACCAAGTTTGCAACTGAAAGTATTGTGTTGTTCAGTAGATTTGCATAAGCAAGATTACTAAAGGATGTTAATAATCCAACACTAATTCATGTTTTGCACTGGCTGCTCTAATAGACTGACGGAGATTGTTTTAAGCATTTAGATTTATTTATTTATTCTTTTTTTTTTACCACAGGATGAATTTGTGCACAACAGTGACTGAAAGTGATGTAGCCAGAGCCAAGAATGCACTGAAGGCCAGTTTAGTTGGACAGCTGAATGGTTAGTGTTAAACGACAATTAACAAGTTGATGCTAATTTTTTAGTTTCTATTAAATTAATAAGTGAAATACTAAAAGCATAACTTTTTCTTGTTTAACTTAGAGCTGCAGCATTTACATGTTTAGCATTTAGCACACGCCTTTATCCAAAGCGACTTACATTGCAATTACGGTATGTAGGCTGAGCAGTGAGGGTTAAGGGCCTTGCTCAAGGCCCCAACCACAGCAGCATGGCAGTGGTGAGATTGGAACCGGTGTCCTTTGGATTACTAGTCCTGTACCCTAACCACTAGACTACGACTCTCCACAGTTGTGTTCAGATTGGCATATGCACATTGAGGGTGGGTTAAAGGGCTCTTTTTATCTGACTACGTTAATCAAATTATGGCATTTTCACCTGCTTAAATGAATCGGGGCAACTGGACACTCTACAACCCTGGTCACGGAATACTGATTATTTAAATGCTGCAAAAAGCAGTACAGTAATTACTGTAATTACTTTAAGAAATGTAACTTCAAATGTTTTGCACTTCTAAATCAATTAGGTTCGGGTTCAAAATGTATATGCATCCAAGACACTTAAAATTTAAAATGTTTGTCACTTTGTGTGATCAGAAACGATGTTTTATCTACCGTATCATATTTAATTTGTTTTATTTGAATTATAAAAGTCATTTTGTTCAGTTTGACCGTTTATGCTGCAGTTCAAGTACATTTTTATTTCTTATGTTTATGAACATTTACCAAAGTACTAAACCTTCAGATTCAACTTTTTATTATCATTTGTATCTCTTTTCAGGTACCACACCAATATGTGATGACATCGGCAGACATGTGCTTAGTTATGGCTCTCGCATCCCTCTAGCTGAGTGGGACGCCAAGATTGAGGTGAGCCGACAGGCTTAGTTTTTCATTAGTAGCCTCCTGTATCTGTTAGTCGTTTTTTTACTCATACTGTGACTGTTGTTGCTTGTGCAGGTTTGATCATTTTAATCCATATTTAATTTCAGGCTGTGACCCCCAAGGTGGTGCGTGACGTTTGCACTAAATACATCTATGATAAATGCCCTGCTGTAGCTGCCGTTGGTGAGTTAGTAGTTCTTTCTGTGATAAATGTTCATGTAATATTCTCAAATAAGAGACGACGTAAAAACAATGCAACCAAGTGCAATATGTGGCTTTGTAGTCACAGATCTCAAACTGATTTAAAAATATATGTGCAAAAACATCCTATATGTGCAAAAACAACCGGCAGTTGTTTGGGGGGGTAGCACTGTCGCCTCACAGCAAAAAGTCCTGGGATCGATTCTTAGATGGAACGATCTGGGTTTGGAGCTTGTATGTTCTGTCCTCTGGTGTTTCCTCCATTCTACAGTCCAAAAACTTGCAAGTCAGGTGACTTGGAGAGACAAGTATCTGACTGTTTTACATTGTGTAGCCAGTAATTACAGGCATAAATGTAACCAAAGTGTCTTAAATCTGACATTAAAATCTAGGCATGTAACAACACACAAAGGAAAATAAAGTTTTTTTTGTGATTGAATTTAATAAATGTGATTCTTTTAATATAAATCTATATTGACTTTAACCTGCTCTTTAAACCAGCTCTCTCTCTGAGTGAGCGAGAGAGAGAGCTTGTTTAAAGTGCAGGTTAAAGTGAATATCGATTCATATTAAAATAATCGCCCTAGTTATATACCTTTTAAAATCCAAATAAATACATGTAAAAGCATTTGTACTTAATTGTGTGGTAGTTTGTGTGTGCATTACTGCAATTGTTTTTATTTAAGTGGCCAGTTCTAAGTTACTTTTAAGTTGTACATTTAAGATATTTTATATTCTAATTAGCAAACCCAGATATCTACATTTAATGCAATGGCACGGAATTTGAACTTATTACATTTTTAGGACATTTTTTGGGTTCCCGTGTATCGAGATCAAATTATGTTCAATGCACAGTTATGAGTACTACTATTTTTTGGAATACTTTTTTCAAATGAAAAGCTGTCCAGGTTTATTGGACCCAGAATAACCCTCTCTTTGTCTCCATTTAGTTCCAATTGAGCAGCTTCCTGACTACAACAGAATCCGCAGTGCGATGTACTGGCTCCGGTTCTAAAAGCTCATTTACTGTCCTCTTATAATAAACCCAATGATCGTATTTGCTTGTTTTCCTATTTTGTATTCTGCTCCTGACTCATGCTCTTGATTCACAACAGATTACAGCAGTAGTAGACGACCACCCTTATTATGGTTTGCTATTAAAACTCGTTTTACATTAAGAGCATTTTTTCATGGCAGGAAGGGGACTGGAGTGCATTTGGTCGGAGAGATACAGTGAATGCTGTTCAACATGTCAAACAAAACTATTTATCAAATTGTGAGATGTTTAGTTTCTCTCATTTATTGTACATAATAGAACCTCTCGTTCTAAATTCCAATAAAATACTGTTATTCAAGTTATTGTGAATCATAATTTGGTTTTCGCTTCTCAAGAACAGTTTAGTTCTCCCATGCTTTGGATTTATTCACTGCAAAGACTTGTGGTTAATTGTTTTTGCACTGACTCTTCAATTCTCTTTTGAGGTTTAGCACCGATTGTAGCACTGTTGCCTAACGGAGAAGGTCATAGGTTTGATCCCTCAGTTTGGGGTTCGGGTACTTTCTGTGAGGAGACGACATGCAAATGAGGTGAATTAGATAGTAAATTGTCCATGACGGTATGTAATCTTGTGAACTGATGAAACTGTAAATGTAATGACGAACTATCATTCTTGCCATGATCGTAACAAAAGTGTAAAACGTGACGTTAAAATCTTAATAATAAACCCTCCTATGAATATTATTTGAAGCAATATGTTTTGAGAATTGAAGCAGAATAAGAATAAACATGACTAATAATTCCTGGTAAACCATGAGAATTATAACAATATTCAAGCACTATTGTTGAGTAAGAGTGTCAAGGTGCCACAGAAGGTAGAGTGTGTGTTAAACTGCTTATGGGTCCTTGGAATCTAAATTTAATTACAGTATTGCCTTCATTCTCTGAAGAGATGGGTTTCTTTTCTCCGTTTCTTTTGTGCATAGCTAAGTACAAATAAGTGTTGCCCTACATTGGAGTGAATCTTCCATTCATGTCTCGTGTGAAATATGAGTGGCTGGCTGAAGTGATTCTAGCAACTTGTGTATTCTAGTCCAAAGACTTACAAGTGAGGTGAATTGGAGATTATAGTATTGTGGTTGATTATAGTATTTAATTGAAATTGTGGTGGCTCCGTGGTTAGCATTGATGCTTTATAATCAAAAGGTCAAGGGTTCTGTTACCAGGTGTAGCATTCTTGGTCTGTTCTGTTTATTTTGTTCTATTGTTTTCTCCCAAAGACATGCAGTCAGTTACAAAATTGTTTGAGGCAGACATTTCAGACTTGAAACATGTCATTAGATTTCTTAAAATTGCATCCAGGCTGAACTACGGTAACAGTAGATACTGTCAGAATAGTTTCTAGTTTTTTGGAGTATTTATTTGATATAACTTTTTGGAAATCTAAGAATGATTTTTGAAGACTTCTAAGACATGTAAGGCACTTAACTGGTATATTTAACACAGCACTATGGATGGCCTGATACAAAGAAAACAGTCTATACCTAAAAGACTCAAGTCCTCCTTGGGGGTCACAACAGATTTTAAATAAAAAATTGGAAAAAGCTTTTAGACAGATAACACAATTCTGAGTATCATTAGAGCTGCTGTTGTAACAGTAAAACCTTTCCTGTGGAACAATGGTGATGGTATATATGTAATTGGAAGGCCTCACATGAAAAGGTCCACAAACCAGCAGAGAGGAAAGAATAATCTACAGGAAGGCTCAGGAAAAATTGCTCCAAAAGTGAGATGTTGCAAAGCCATCATACTTGTGACTCGGTGACGTCAGTTAGAAATATGAAATTTCCACACTGCGTTTGGTCCTTTGAAAAGCTGACACGTGTATGGTGGCATAGAGTGACGGGTGTTCCTAACAAAGGATGCGTGTTAATTATAGTGCATCTCCCAATTAGGTGCATGTAACGGCAGATTCTTTCTTACTTTCACAGATACTCGTACTCATTTCTTAGTCTTTTCAGTCAGGCTTCAAAAGAACAGTCTATGAATAGGCCTGCTCAAAAAGAAGACGTCAGAAGATGTTTACTGGCAGAGAATGCTGCAGGTTTGGTTAACTAAAGTCTGCAGGATGCTGTTCATACAGTAATAGAGGACAACTTGCCCCTTTTATTAAACTCTGCATTGAAACAATGTAGAATATCTGATATGTATTTTTAGACAATGAGATAGAAGTGAGGTAGGGGGAAATGAAAGAAAAGAAAGAACCATGAAGAGGAAAGATGGATCAGATAAACAAAGCATGATGGGGATGAAGAACAGGGTGATGCAGTGGTGGGCGGAAAGACGTAGGCAACAAGAGAGAGGATAAGGGTGGGATTCAGGGGCCGACTGGCGGCGGGCAACAAACTCCACATAAAGATTTGTGTTTTTGTGCAAGAGGTCCAGCTTTCACTTGCTGCTCTAAAAAGCAGAAGGTGATCAACCCTGAACCGGAGCTTAGAGTGGAGGTGTAAAACCAACCAATTTTTCTTGATATAAGAAGAAGCCTAAATTGCAATACAGCATTCTAATAAAAATACCGGTAAGTAGATAATGAACTGAAAATGTTTTATTCTTGTTTTGGAAAACAAACTATTAATTAATATATTAAACTCTTGTATGAAATGTATCTTGTGACAAGAATAATAACAAAATCTAAAATAATCCAAAGTTAATCCAATGCTAAATGTAATCTACCTGGAATAATTTGTTTCTTAATGTTACTTCCATAACTTTCTAAATATATTCTTTTACACAAGAACTTAGCAGCAAGAGGTTTAATGTAAGCACAACCCAGAGTGTGAGGCAGCAGTTTGCCGGTTCAGGTCATTATGCATTTTGCAATTAATTGGAAAGAAATGATGAAAATAGCATACTAATAATATAAGATAAATTAATTTTATAATAAAATTAATTTTCATATTCTAAGGGCTTCTAAAACAATAAAACAATTTAAATATACTAATTTGTATCAAAAGCTGTAACGTATGTAGAAACATGATATATTTTAAACTAATCTCATCGTTTAAATCAGAGCACCCTGATCACTTAAACCTGCACCGCAGCTGTTTTTGATTTGTTTTATTGTTTGGTAAATGAGGTATGCACAAAAATGAACTTGTTTTTCCAAACAGTACACATATATTTTTATACTTGGGAAAGTAACCAGACTTAGACCACATGAGTGTAGTGTAATTTTCATAGTATAAAAGCCCAGCTAATCTTGAGTAATGTAACAGTCTGCAAATTTAAGTGATGTAGATGTAACCTAGCTTCTCTGTAAATATTGACAACTGAATCAATAGCAAACCAGAAGAATACAGTTGACACATCTGACACATCTTCTATATATAAGTTGTAAAAATGTATTGAACTTCAGACAAATTTGTACACATTTCATATGCAGGTCTCATTTTACTCTGATTTTCTTTTCTTTTTGTTTCATCCAGCTGAACCAGCTGAAGTGTGAGGTGCTTGGTCTGCCAGGAGGAAACCATGCATAGTACACTGTTGTGTTTCTACTTGCTGCTCCTGTTTGTCCTGCCCTATTCTTCTCTCTGCCGACAGAGCCACACTTCATTAACAAACGATGTTAAAGGTGAGCAGAACAAGATGGTTATTGATGTCTTGAGCCGTTTTGGTGTCATGGGTTCTCAACTCTCGACAAAGCATCACTTGGAGCCTCGAGGAGTGCGAATTACACGTCCTGGATCATCGACTCCTAAGCGTGCGATGCAGGGTTCACGCATCGCGCTTTCCCTTGATGTGCCTACAACAATTTTAACTGTACTAATAGACATGGCCAGAGAGCGTGAAATGCGAGCCAAGGCTGCAGCCAATGCCGAACTCATGGCGCGCATTGGTAAAAGAAAGTAGACAAAAATGACGTCCAAATGAGTCTCAGGCTAGCAAAAAAGTTCTGAGAGATTTACAGTGATCAGGTCACAGATAATATTGAGAATTGTACTGTGCCTGCATCAAGCAACTCTGAAAACCTTTGAGAAAATAATCAACAGCTTTAGTGATGTGTATGTATTGTCTGACAAGTTAGATTAGTAAGATTCATTATAACTGTTTGTGATAATAGCTTATAATGTAACCAAAGAGGTCACCAGCAGAATAAAAATGAAGGCCTGATATTCAGATCTATCTCTTAGTTTTGTGTATACTTGAATAATAAATTGTGATGATTTCTTGACGTTGTGTCTTCTTGTTCAAGTAATGTTCATGTCACAATTATCTCTTTAAGATGTGATGCATGGAGAAGTGTAAATGGATGAGATGGGTGCTGACGTCTGACAGATAAGAGAACAATAGTTGGGCGGATATTGTCCCCCCATTGCTATAATTTTGTATTATGAAAGAACACATTTAATTAATTGAACTAAAATATTGTGGGCCACAGACCTTGTGGAATGAAAATTGACTTAGCACTGATAAATCTGAGGGTCTTAGATATTTTTCTGATTAAAACTAGAATAATATCCTGAAGCCTTTATATCTATTATTTTAATATCAATTATTGGCTATTATATCTACGAACTCACTACAAAAATGTTATGAACTCATTTACATTTGTATGACTTGATATGGTTAGGTATAAACAAGCTTCTATTTAGCAGATTTAAAGGGAATAAAATATTAATTTGCTCTAACTAAACATTATTGTCTTGTTGTTGTAACTGCAATGAAGATCCAGAACACCAGTCCTCCAAAAATGTATCCATAGATGATGCATTAAAAACTATATTTACAAGTCGATATCTGGCCTCCCAAGATCAATGGCACTATTTTCATACAAAGTTAATACAAAGTTTCATACAAAGTCTAATACAAATTTCAAATACATAAATGCTGTGTAATTAAACAAAGTGTTTTTGAAAAAAAATTAAGAAAAATGGATACAAAAAAGGTTGAAGAAAAAAATAGTCAGTTTTCTACATCCTTATAAGAAAAATATAGGCCAGCACAGTGGCTACTTGGGCTATTACTCATTACTCAAGGTTCATCAGCTCACAAGGTTATATCAAACAGTCATGGACATTTTAATCTGTCTTACTTGCATGTTTTTGAACTGTTGTAGATAAACAGAGCACCCGAAGTAAGCCTGCACAGACACATCGAGAACATGCAAACTTCACACAGAAAGGCCCCAGACTACCGCCTGGGGACTGAACTCAGGAATTCCTTGCTGTTAAGTGACAGTGCTAAAGATTTAGCCTCTCCACGATATACGTTTTCTGTTTTGCAATTTATCTTTGACCAAAATGAGCAGGTTTTTTTTTTTATTCGAATAAGAATTCTAATAGAATAGAACAATACTACTCCTTTAGGTGAAACACATAAACTGAAATTGTAAATCTAAAAAAACTGATAATTTTGAAGTGGTCTCCCACAACTGTATTTCTGTCTCTTAACAAAATCATATTTATTCTTCTACAAACGTGTTAAAGTAGTTGTAGAAAGAAAACACAGTAAGCCATTTCACCCCCCCCCCCATTTTGTGTGTACAATTTTATTCCCAAGCCTCTATTAAAACAGATTTGTACAAATTAAAAACTAAAAACATGCTCTAGCTACAAACATGTCTTAGCCATAAATATATATAGCAGATAAATTGCAGAGAAACAGCAGCTGAAACACTTTGTTCCTCCACACGGTGTCATTAGTTTCACTTTAGCTGAAGCAGGTGGATTCTGCCCTGCTGCAGATTCTGCTGGTTATGACAGATGTTGATCTTCGACCCACACGTCTTTGCTAGTTTGTCTTACACCAGATGTTTAACGCTATGTTGTTGCTACCCGGTACCTAGCATGCTTAGTCTAAGTTGATAGACTTGCTGATCTTTCTGTTGGGTCCTGAAATGACTTGAGTGTTTTTTAGCAGGGATAGACCAGTAGACTGTTTTTAAATTCAGCTCATCACAATTTGAGAAATCTTTAGGTAATGCCCCTCAGATATATGTTTTATTAAGTGTGTTTGACTTTTACATTTACATTGTCAGCATTTAGCAGATGCCTTTATCCAAAACTGTACTGTCTGAACAATGAGGGTTAGGGCCATGATCCAGGGCCCAACAGTAGTAACCGTTGGTTTGAACCGGCGACTTTCGATTACTAGTCCAGTACCTTAACCACTAGGCTATGATTGGCCCACAGTTTGAGATAGAAAAAAGAAGGATCAAAGAACAAAAACACAGTAACATCCTGTTGTAAAAATGTACTTAGACTCTGCACCATTTCCTTAAATTCCTGAATATATTGTGGACTTGCTCCAACAGTTTAGAGTCTGGTCTCAAGGTTTCGTGCTGACCCAGTTTGTGCCATTATTTCTACATTGGTTACATTCTGCTTTATTTTTCGAGTATATCAAGAAAAAGCCTGATAAAGCAGGAAATGTGGGATTAGGGCTAGGTTTTTAGATTTTCTGATCAGGCTTTACAAATGGTAGCCTCTACAATGTAGTATGCTTGGGGGAAAATTAGGTGGAAGAAGATAAATATTGTTCCACAATTGTGTTATTTATTTTATATTATGTATTTATATGTATTATTTTATGGGGTACATGGATATGTGCATGTGACATTTTAAAAGTTCTGCATGGTATGTAAGTAAGTACGTTTTGGCTGTTGAAACATTTTGAGAAAGTGCCAGTGCCCCCCTTTCTCCAGCCCTTCTTAATTTGATCTGTGTCAAGGCTCCTTGTTTTTACCCATCCTTTAATATTAAACCGTTTGAACATTGGTTTGAAATTGGAAATTGTCCATTGTGTTTCAGTGATTTGGAAATCTGCTAATGCAATCATGCTTTCATGCTAAAATGGAGTTGACATAAGTATACGCCCATGAATGATTGTGTGATCACAAGGCAGTGAGATCAGACTTTTATCTTCCTTTACAGATTAGAAAATCCTTATAAGGAACATAGAATTATGATATGTTATGTTCCTTATCTAATGATGTCATAGATATACTTTGCACTTGATCTCTTGATATGGTCCAAAGGGTAAGTTTATGAATAGATTTATCTTTGTATTCCATGCA
>JAYDZG010000043.1:24486645-24499231 GCA_034509265.1 Microcambeva bendego
TCCTCCGGGTACTCCGGTTTCCTCCCACAGTCCAAAGACATGCTACCAGGTTAATTGGAGACACTGAATTGTCTTGTAGGTACCTGTGATGGATTGGCTCCCCATCCAGGGTGTTACCATGTGCCTTGCGCCCGTTGAAGAGCTGGAAAGACAATGACGATGAACCGAACCTTGTGTATTCTATGAATAACTGAGTAAATGAGTGTGCAACGCTTGCATCATTGTAATTCTAACAGCAATAAGTATGATAATTATTGTATCAAAATAGTAAAAAATGACCTTGGAGTTTTTTAGTCATTATTTTAATGTATTGACTGGTGAAACATGAATTTGGAGAGAAAATGTTGCTGTGAGGGAAGCTGCCATCAACCCTTGCTTAACAGAACTATAGCCCATATCCACCCTCCTGCCAGACTGGAGCAAAGGTCTTAAAACGAGTGACGCAAGGACAGCACTGGACTAGAAAGAGGCCAGCCACACTGACATTTCAGCACACACTGATCCTACTCAACACAGGAGCGAAAAATCCACACTGATCTTAAGTGATAAAGAAGACTAGAGATCAAGGTACAGAGTGTTCTTTAAAGAAAACATATTTTAAGACATTTTTTTAAATACAGGTTGAAATGAAGGCATAGACAAACATTTAACGGTGGGTGATGTACAAATAGTGATGAGTTTAATTTGTAGCATTTAACACCTCAAAGTAATTTACTGTTTTGTAAATTTGTCTTATAATTTGTCTTATTTACATTTACATTTTGTTATCAATTATATATTGATTGCATTAGCACTGATGCTTTCATCCTTGTTGTCTACTAAGAGCATTTTTGGAAAGATACATATCTATTTCTATTTCTTTGTTCTGTTCGCCTCTCCTTTATAGCACAAGTCTGAGCTATTTCGTTTTTGTCATTTTTCCATTTTTGGACTAACTAAGCAGGATGGACTATGCCAAGAAATCACTCAATCTGTTCTCACCTTCCTCTCTCTCCGAGTAAGTGTTTTGCCAGTCTTTACAGTATTGTCTCTGTTTATGATAGCAGTTATTTTGGGACAGAAGTGTACTGTGTCTTTTTTTAAACTTGCTGACATGTATTCTGTTGTGTTTGTGTGTACAGTATATCTAATAAATGTGTAGCAGCCAGCGCCTCTGTCATGCCAAATTTTAATCCACGCTCCAGACCGTTCCGCATTACCAACTCCGAACGCACTCTAAAGAAGGGCATCATGGCGAACGGGTTAAATGACCTGCTCAGCAAGGTGAGCAGAGAAAGTAGGGTTTGGAGGGTTAGACTGGATTGCAGTACATTGAAATACTAGTTTTGACAACAAGTTCAAAAAGCAGAAGAAAGTAAAGGAGAAAATTATAAATGATCCACATTCAAAGATGCATCTGACAGATGTTTAGAGATTGCAAAGAAAAGGGCAAAATGCAGAGATTTTCTGACTCATCTATGATTTACATTTTAAAAAGTACTTGAAATGATTTTAAAATATGCTTAGCAATCAAAATGTCATCTTTTATTCTCTGTAAATTCATATCCTACATGATACATATACTCACTGAACAGATACACTTTGTGGGTCTATAATTGCTTATCTGTTGCTCGGTACAATTTGTCACTCCCATGTCCTCGATGTATCAATCAAACGGAACCTACAAAGGTTCCCTGCTGGCCAGATGTTAATTGATTGGTGAATCATACAGCACTGCAAAATCTCAACGGCAGTTTGTTTTGTACAGATAAAATCTTAAACACTTGAGTTTAACAAAAGTAATAGAATAGTACTGTGACCAAAACAGAAAACCTGTCCTGTGTTTGAAAACTGCTACTGATAAAAGGTTAGTGGAAGAATAATCTGTGTCCTGTATAAAAAAGTTTAAAAATGTTTTTGCTTATAAAAATTCCAGTAAAATACTTATTTTAAATACTACACCCACACCACTAACATTACCATATTAGTAACATTGCAGTGCTGAAAACAGTCCACCAGTTTTAATTGGATTTGGTTTCACTTGATGAATAGGGTATCAGGGGGTTCCCTATTCATCTTGCAGGTGGACATGGCATCCAGGTCATTTGCCAGATTAATTTGTATTGAAATAATCTCTAAACCCAGACCTGACTGAGAGTCACATCCTCTGATTAGAGTCTTATTTGCGTTTTGATTCTCAGACCAAAGATGCATTTCAAATATCCACCGAGGCAGGCCTTGTACTGGATGAGGATGGGACAGGAGTGGACACAGAGGACTTCTTCCAGACCCTGAAGGACAGCACTGTGCTCATGGTGTTGGATAAGGGACAGAAGTGGAACCCTCATCAGGTACTGATGACAGATGTGCAGATATTGACACACAAAGCTCAGCAGAACTCAGGCTTTATAATGTCAATGTTCATTGTGAAATGTTACTTTATTTATACTGGATAGTTAATTTCTGATTACTGCCAACGTATGTCATAACAACATATAGTAAATTGTTACTACACATGTAAATATATTTTTGATTATGCAAATATAGTAAATTGTTACTACACATGTAAATATATTTTTGATTATGCAAATTTACAGTGATTTACAAATACCTAATTATATTATGCCTAATTATAGTTGTCTTTATGTTATTTTTGTTAAAGCCCAATCAAAATGTCTAAACTTCTTCCCAACTCTTAACTGACCGCTGATATATTTACTCATGATTGATTCTTGCACCCTCCATCTCCCCTTGTCCTCTACAGTCTACGTTTTTTTTCCTATAGAAAAATGATGGGGTTAGCTAACTCAGTCTCCTTACTGCCTAATAATTTCTTGTCATCCTCTATAATTGAAAGTCTACCCTCATAAACAAATGAAGGACAGTATTGTTGCTTAATTTTTTACTATCAAGCAAATGGTTGGACATGTAACATTATTTTTGACAGTGAATTAGTACACTTATTGCGCTCCTCCTTGTACTTAAGCTTCCACTCCCTCTCAAAAGTGACTGATGGGTAGTCAGGAAGATCCCTTCCACCCAGAAAGCAAATCCAATCATCTTTCAGAATGGTTTATGGCAGTTCGTTGGTTCAAATTTGCGCCCTATGTAGTATTGAGTGAATGCTTTTCTGCAGTATCACTCGGAAGCTATCAGTAATTTTTATAGTGTTATAGAAATACCCCTCCCGTAGTAGAATGCCACATGAAGCACAGAATTGGAAGCAATGTATTACATAATATTTTTTTGTTTCTTATTCTGGAGCAACTGTGCAAGGATAGTTTTGTTTTAGTAATAGAAACATATGATGTAAAACAGGTCACTGTAAATAACTGTATTTAACATCTACTTACTAAAATGCATCTATTCAACAAAAATATCAATGCTCTGCATTTTGATTGTGTATTACTGAGAAAACATTTTATGCTGTGACTCAACAGCATAAAACACAGTTATTATATTTTGATATGCTTTGGCACATTGCACTTCTGAAAAATAAACAGACAAACCAAAAGGCCAAGGTTCACAAGACTAAGTTCATAGCCAAAGTCATTTAGACACACAAATGCTTCCCTAATTTCCAGTGTTGGTCCAGAGCAGGCAATTTACATATGCATTATGTCTTTAATGACTCGCTGGTACCTCATCACAACATTTATGTTTACTTCTTTCTCCCCATGCTGTGCCTGTCATATTAGCATACACCACCCCCCGCTCCTGTCCATCAATTTTAATGCATTAAATTAGTATTTGAAAGCTTATCGGATTAATTTTCAGGAGACTTAACCTAGGCACTAGGAAAAGCTGGATAGGTGATGCCAGCTTGAGTAAATTTGCATCACATTTCAACATCACGTTGAAGATAAACACACACCGAGAGCTAGTTTTTTACTCAAAAACATCCCGAGGCTCATTTTTGATGAGCTGAACATGAGTTTGTTGGAAAAATAATTTTGAATATTTTCTCAAAACACTAAGCAAATATACATTATAGTTTTAAACTGTAGAATATCCAGAAATAATTTGCAAAATCATGAAATTTGTTTTTACAGAACAATCAATCAAGTAAAGCAGCAAGCAGGACAAAGAATAGAAAGGATCTGGCAAGACTAACCCTCGACTTTTACAAGAACCATCCACAAGAATTCATTGGCTGCCTTAATGTCCAGATGACTCTCTATGGGATGTACTCCATGTCATATGACTTGCAGTGCTACCATGCCAAAAGGATGCTGAGGTGAGAAAAATACCTTAAGAGTTTTTCTGCTTAAGCATCCAAGAAGGTGCAGCGCGATATTCCGCCAGCACACCAGTGCAGATATTCTGAACTCCTTGGTTCAAAACACGACGATGCTGGTTGGCTGGCGGCCATCTAGCGGGGATTGGAAGTACCTGCAGCAGACACTTCTGTGGAGTGGGACAACCAGTGTATGTGGGTGGGGTCTTCTAATGCTGTGTAAGGACTCCAAGTTGAAGATAGAGATGGTTCCGTTTAGGGCTGTGTGGAGGTGGGAGAATGGGGTTTAAACTAAAGTGTTGCTATTGGCCAGTTGGACGTCTGCATGGCCAAATCAGTCCAGCCACTAAAAGCACACTTTTAGGAATGTTTTCTATTCTGGTGTCAAGCCTGGAGACAACGAGGAGGGTTGTATCAGGTAGGGCATCTGGCATAAAATGTCTAAAGTATGCAAACAGGTAGAAACATCTGCTCTGCCAACACTCTTTATGCAGAAGCATCTCAGATCTGCAACCTTTTCAAATGATCAGGTCTAATGCATTTAATACTCGAATGCATTTATACTGTTTTCTTTAACAGTGCCATGCTCTGCAGTTTATGCGCCTCATTAAGCATTGCCACTGTAAGGTGCTTTGAATTTCAGCTTTATCCTTCGTCTTTTACCTATTCTTTCCTACTTTATTTGTGCTACCATATGTGCACATTTGAGTCGCCACAAGCCTTTTCTAACATTTGCTGGGGGCAGAATATGTTTATGTTCCTGTGGGGCAAACCAGACATGTGAAATTTGATGCCCCCTACTTGCCTGTTAGGTCTATGCTCCTCCACTTAGGGCTGAAGATTTGGTTTTTGACTGTTTTTTCATTTCAAATCTGAATACATATTTTAACTAGATAATAGCAGCCACAAAATGTGAAACATTTATTATACCTTATCTATTATGTTACCTTTGTGTTTTTATTCCATGTCTTCTTCATAATTACTTTACTTCTGACAAAATAACTGGTCAAACAATGCCAACACAAATCAAATAAAAGAATATCCATAATATCCACTATTACTGATTGTATGATTATTCTGGTGTTCCATGATTCAACGAAAAAAGTTACTTATGTAACAAAATATACATCAGGCAAAAAAATTACAAATCAACCCAAGTCTTTTCTTGTTTCTGGTTTCAGGGAAGCTCTTAGATGGACTCTGTTTAGCATGCAGGCTACTGGCCATATTTTAGTCGGCACGTCATGCTACATGCAACATCTGATTGATGAGGAGGAGAAAGCTGAGGCAAAACTGACTACATCCAGCTATTTAAGCAAACCCCTCCAGGCCATCCAATGGAGGAAGACTGCAGCTGGTCTTTTGAAAAAATGAAAGTTTGCAGGTTAATTTGAACCTTTTCCTCAGGCAGGTGGTTCAGAAAACATTGTGGTGTCATGTTACCTTTGTTACTATAAAAACTTTAATGAAAAGAGCATAGTTGTTAGGTGCCAAGCTAAAACAGTGTTTATAATATTTAACTACATACTATAATAACTGTATGAATGTAAATGTTTCGCTATAATAAGAAGTTATTCATATTCATTCACACTTTTAACTGTCAAGAAGGTTTTGATACTTGTTTTGTGACTGCTGTACTGTAGCCTATTTTGATTATGCCTATAAAGATTTTCTAGGTGTCTTTTTTTCTAGATATGTATCCTGCATGCATGTAAATATTTTGCACATTGTATATGATAAATAAAAAGAGGATGAGAAGAAAAGGAGATTGCATGTCTGCCTGACTGGCCAAGACTGTAATTGGCCTCCGATCGGGTGCGTTCCCTAATCCCACATCACCCTGTAATTGCATCTGTGGGTGAAAGCAAAAGAAGTGTTTGGAGGATTGAGAGAAGAGAAAGCGAAAAATATTTGATCTTCTAACCACGAAAGGAGGAGAAAACGCTGGAGGAGATAAACAGATATTAATGACGAGAGAAATATGAAGACATGGAAAAAAGAAAAGAAAAGGGAAAAAGGAAACCGAATGAGGATAGAAAAGCACAGCTGGATGGGGTAAAGTGGAGGGAACGGAAATGATCCCTTTTTCAGAGGAAAGAGTGGATGACGCGTTTGGATCCTGCACCCATCACTCCATGCCACTCGATGTCCTTTCCAAATCATGCCCATTCATTTGCAGTGTTCCCAATTCAGGCTCACCACCAACTGGTCATCAGATCGTAAAGTTGTACAAGAAGCTAAATTCTGTTTGAAACTGGGTAAAATTAATCTCTCTCTCTCTCACACACACACATACACACACACACATTTATATTTATTAGTGGGTGGGATATATTGGGAAGTAAGTAAAGATCTTTTCTTGAAAGTTAATGTATTAGAAGCCTAAAAATGGACAAGGGGTCTAACTTTCTAGCTCGCTTTAACTGAGGTAAGTTTTTGGGTTTGAATCTTAATTATCAACTGGCCGGGGGTCCACACAAAAAGAGTTGGCTGCGTCTGAGGGATGGATCATAACTGCTGCTGCTGCTGCTTTTGCAGTCGCTGCTGGCTGATTGAGGTACCAGCATGAGTGAGGGTTGATCCATGGAGAGTAGTGCAGATCTGTGTATCTTATACTGCTCTTGGTTAGATCTTGTCTCTGGCTGGTGAAGAAAAGCAGTCAGTGATTACATGGTCAGAGGCTCTTGTGGTCAGAGTTGGGGGTCTGCGGCAGTAGGGGATGTTACAACTGGGGAATTGTGTAGTAAAAAAGGCAAAAATATAATAATAAAAAAACATTTTTTGCAGTTTAAAACACAAGCAACCAAAAATTTCAGTAGACAGGACAAGGTCAATTTGAACAATGACAAATAACCAACAACACCAGAGGGGAATTCAACAAACGCAGGTCATATAACTGCCCAGAGTAATATACAGAAAGATCAATACAGATATTGCCCTGCCAAAAAGATGGACAAGACTGACTAGACTACACAAACTACGAATTCAGTCTCAGGTGTGATTGAGCGAGGTGGCTAGGTGTGTTATTGCAATGGGTCTCAGTAACAAACACATTCTGCTGCCAACAAGTTTACAATTCCCTACAGTCCCTTCAGTTCATATGGCCAGTAATATACAAATTGAAGTAAATGCCACAAACCACACTGCTTCTGCATGATTTTGTGTGGAATTATTTAATTATAGGCCTCAGATCCATCTGCAGGGCATTTTTTGATATACAATGAAAAGCTTAATTTGGCCAACATGGTGACAAAGTGGGTAGTATGATAGGGTGATCCAGGTCCATATATGCCTGTTATTACGAGTATGTTGTGAATGTTTTCATCACTACACAATGAAACGTGTAACCAGGGGATCTTAAACACTAATTAATTATTTAAATCATTTTAATTAAATCAATTAGAGCTGCTAAAAATTGTATGTGTCATGATGGCCTGGCAAGTCATCTGGGTTTAATCTTTTTGCAAGCCAATATGGAAAAATAGCTTACTTCAACACCAATGAAAAAACACCAGATGCACACAATATGATGTGGAAATGATTTGCATATAGCATACACATGCATTATGTTGTCAGACTACATACTAAAGCCTTGAATAACCTCTCAGTTGTCTGTGTAATGTTGCTTGAGGCTTTGCGATGTTATGCTGCACAGCAAATAACATGTGACAGACAGATTGCTATCCAATTCCACCCTGTCCAAATGTGTTCCTCTGCATTTTCATTAGTTACTGCCTCTTGTCTTGATAGAACATGTCATTTAATAACCTGTACTCTTAGAGAGAATGAAATTACAACCAAATGCCATCAGATGCTGATTAAATGCTGATCAAACACAAATGCTCAATGATCAAGACCTTTAAAAGTCCTTTAAAATCTAAATATCCAAAACACTGATGAAGCTCTACAAAAATAAATAAATAAATACAATCAAAATACTTTCGACCATTTAAATGCGGCCGTTTTTTGTATAAACTACTAATTTCTTTAGCCCTGCAATTTACCATTTGTGGTGGCTAAATGGGTAGACTTTTGTAATGAATATCATTTCTGTCTTGAGTTAACAAACAATTTAACCTGGGCTCCAATAGATTGTAATTAATATGCCAATCCATCACAATGCAACACACACTCAAGTATACTTATGTTCACCCAGGGACAATTTGGAGTGGTCAATCCACCGTCTGGATGAGGTGAAACAGGAATTATGTGTAGGCATATTATAGCTTCAGTTTCATGAGTTGCAACCACTTGTAAGTGGCTGTGACACCTGATGACAAAGCATCAGAGATGTTTACTGTAAATGACTACATGCCTGACCTTGTATTACCGATCTGTCAATCGATATTTCAAGCTGCTTTCAAAAGCCTGCCTCAAGGAAGCCACAGACTGATGACTTTGAGCACTGAAGCATCCTCACACACGTTCACTCCTCAGCTGTCTACCATGACCTTGTGTGTACGATGTGGAGGTCCTTCTGTACTCCGTGAGCCTGATGCTACATTCAAGTGCTGCTGCTAATTTCTGTTTCACATGGATGCTTGTGACTAAAAGGCAGGTGTTACTTTCCATACAATTTACAACAGTATCTTGTCTCCTAGACCACACACTCCTAATACAGAAAAGTAATAATAATTGCCCACACAGGCTAAGTCTATTTAAGACTGAGGGTAAAACGTAATTTGTTAATTAATTTTTGCTTATTAATATTCTTTCATTTATATCCTTTAAAGTATTTTGAGTTACCTAAATTACTGATATTTTTAACTTGAAATCAATTGGAATCAATTTCTTACACCCCATTTTTTTGCATTACTACTTGGCGGTTGGGTATTACAGCTTTTTGACAGTAGAAATCTAAACACAAATCCATATCTCCTAACTAACTGTTTTAATCATCAGTTTATAAGAATTTGTCCGATGGACCTGTAATTGTAAAAATGTGCCATAAATAAGTTAGGACATTTGTGATGGTATGCTAGTACCTTTGCTTGTCCTTTTAAGAAACTGATTTTTAATTATTTAATAAAATATCTTGTTCTCTTGTGAAAACATTCATCTTATTTTGATCTTCGCCAAGTATTGATTTTGTCCATAAACTGTCAAAAGATATGTTTCAAGTTAGGACTTTGACTTTACTAGATATTTTGTTTGTATATTTGGAATCCAATAATGAATAATTAAACTTTTTTTTAACTTATATGTTTTGTATGAACCAACTGTGACTGAGCTTTAGATCACTAACTGATGTCTGGCAGTTTTCTGGTAAAGAAAGTAAAATGAATAGTTCTGTCAAATATGGCCAGTCTACAAAGCATCCCTAGTACTAGCCGTTTGACAGTCAAATGCCGTATTAGCTTTACACAAATGTTTTAGATATGCCTTCATGCACTTCTTAGTTAGCAGTATATTTTGCCTTAAATATCTCATAGCACAGCATATTTCTCACGTTTAAAGTACAAATGATAACAATAAGACAATCGGGACCTTAAAAGTTTGTCTGGGTTCTTTTTATCTTGATTTTTTAATTGTAATGTATTGTCAAAAGTATTGGAATATTTCTATTTCAGGGCTTGTGTTTCAGATAATTGATCAATTACACAAAGGACATTTTATGTTTTTTATTTTTATTTTACAGCAATAGTTCAGGGAAGGCTCTTTCCTGCACTGGCATTATGGGGCCACTGTTCACAAAATCGTATCTACAACGAGATACAGACACAAACATACTACAAAATATCGTGAGAAGAGCACTCGGGTTTGTTCATGGGATATCTTACAAGCAAGTGGTTTGTTATTTAGTATAGTAGTTTTGGCTGGTTTGATGGTAACGCTTATTCACAGTAATTGTGGTAGCGCATGAAGGTAGCCTGTTTACGAGCGAACGGCTTCTCACTCCTCCTCGCGCCTCCTGCCGGCTCGCGATTGGTGGGCGGGCACGAGTCCCTCCGCAGTGTGTGCATGTTTTGCGCGTGATACTATAGCAGATACCTGCAGCCTCCTGCTGTTACTGCTGTTGACTGGCGTGATAACGAAGGACGCGCGTGCTTTGATCGTTTACAGACAGAACGACACGCTTTCGTCGCGCGTGCATGCCTTAATAAGTATAACTCTTGACACGTGGTTCACAGTCATGCATTTGAAACGTTAAATATAGCGCTGTAGGTTTCGGACACGCAGATATCAGCCACCTGTCCGGGAATGTAGCGGTGACGGTCCGCTCGTGCGCTCGCGAGGTGAGTTTGTTGTTAACATCTTAATGTCACATACACGCGCATACATTGCACCGATTTGCTAAAACGCATTTACATCGCATATGTGCGTTTTTAATAAGTTGAATGCAATGCGTTCATTGATGAAAGCTTATTTGTTTAAATGGTTTTTTGCCATATTTAAGGCATTGGCATCGTGAAATAATGAACCACCAAGTGTTTACACTATAGAATGCACTTTTTCCATAAAATATGTTTTATGTTTACTGACTGTTATACCTTGATACAAAGCAATAATTTGCTTTCAATACATCACTACTCATTTAAGATTCAACACAATGCCAAAGAGCAAGTTGCAAATTGTGTGGTTTCAATAGTTTGTTGATTTGATTTAATTTTCATCACTAGTAGGTTTTCATCCTTGTGATGAAATTTTATTACAAATATGCTCACATTTCAAAGCATTCTTTCGGCTGCTCCTGTTAGGGGTCGTCACAGTGGATCGGGATTTGGAATATTGATTTGGCTTAGTTTTTACACCTTCCTGACCAAAACCTCCCTTTTTATCTGGGCTTGGGACCTGAACTACACTGGTTTATGCATCCTATTGGCTAGGTACCAATAGGACAATTCAGTGTCTCCATTTAACCTAGCTTTATGTTTTTAGACTGTGGGAGGAAACCGGATCACCCGGAGGAAACCCAAGCAGACACAGGGAGAACATACACAGAACGGACCTGAACCAGCATTAACTTCTTCAGCAATTTGACTTACAGTAGCTCATCTGTTTGATTAAATGACACAGGTCAGCCTTCGCTTCCCACATTCATCAATAAATCTCGGCCACCCTGTCACTGGTTTACAATTGAGCCTTCCTTGGACCACTTTTGATATATACTGAGAAGAGCTGTTGTTTTGGAGATGCTTTAACCCAGGCGTTTAGCCCTCACAATTTGGCCCTTGTTCTGATCCTTAGCCTTACGATCCTTATTTTTTCCTGCTTCTAACACTTTGAAGATAGAACTTTGTGAATAAAATGTTCACTTGCTTAATACATGCCAGATCACAAAGACCAGTTAAAAATGCAAGAATGTACATTTTGCACTACATTATCTTAAGAGAGTTTTAAGTAGAGCTTCACAATGCCAAAAGAAAACATGAACGTAAAAAACAAAAACATTTGAGTTGCCAATTTGACAACTGCATTTACACTCAAACATGATTTTTTTCTGCTGATCAAATGTTTAAAACCACAGCCTAAAAGCCAACATTTGTGCTAGAATTGAATTCCGTGTCATTTCTGTCAAGTATTCATACTGTCAAGACCTTCTGATGACAAAAACAAAAAAGCTCAGTGACTTTAAACGTGGTAGGATTGTTGAGCTACATAAGCAAGGCCTCTCATAACGTGCCATCACTGCCGATGTTGGACACAGTAAGACAGTCAATTTGCATTTATTAAAAGATCATGAGGGTTATGGAACAAAAAGCAGTAGACCCCCCTAAAAAATCACCAATTGGCTTCCTGTCGAATGAAAGCCCTTACTGGTGCTGACTGCAGTTCAATAACCATCAGACAGCATCTGCAAGGGAATGGGGTTCAGAAAAAAAGCATCAAAGGCCATGTCTCCTTCAACGCTACAAAATTTCCCATTTGGACTTTGCCTCGGAGCACTTTACATGGGACATTGAAAAGTGCAGGTTGTGCAGGGGCATCAAACAGCAACTGGCTATGTGGAGATGTTGCAGTGTGCATCCTTCCTGGCTGAGGGCCCTCGTCTGTGTGGTAATCACCGGGTTTTTCAACAGGACAATGCTGCAGTTCACAGTGCCCGTCTGACGAAGGATTGCCTGCAGAATACTGTCTCTCTTTTGGACCATCCAGCATGTCCCCTTAAACAAATCCGATTAAGAAAATTTGGGGATGGATGTCAAGGAAACTTATTAAAATGGACATCAGTTTAAGACAGTGGATGACCTTCATGAAGCCATCTTCAACACTTGGAGCAACGCTCACACAAACCTACTGGAAAAACTTGCACCAAGCACGCCTAAACGATTGTTGATTGATAAACAAGAATGGTGGAGCTACTCATTACTGAGTCCTTTTTTGACACTTTGATTTCTGTTTTGAGGGGGTTCTTTAGCTATGGTTTTA